>PVLC010034380.1:0-16941 GCA_004027655.1 Graphiurus murinus
TGAACTCAGGGGCATTCTACCTCCGAGCTACACCCCCAGCCCTATTTTTTATTCTTTATTTTGAAACCGAGTCTCACTAAGTTGCGGAGTGCCTCACTAGGTAGCTGAGGCTGGCCGCGAACCCAGATCCTCCGGTCTCAGCCTCCCGAATGCTGGGATTACAAGCGTGCACCACCACGCCCGGCCCTATTTTTTATTCTTTATTTTGAAACCGAGTCTCCCTAAATTGCAGAGTGCCTCACTAGGTAGTTGAGGCTGGCCACGAACCTGGATCCTCCGGTCTCAGCCTCCCGAATGCTGAGATTACAAGCATGCGCCACCATGCCCGGCTTTTATTGTTTTATTTTTGAAACAGGGTCTCACTAAATTGCAGAGAGCCTCACCAAGTTGCTGAGGCCGTCCTCAAACCTGTGATCCTCATCTCAGCCTCCCCAAGTACTGGGATTACAAGCATGCACAATCATGTGCAGCTTCTTCTTACTGTTTATAAACACCTGAGATGGCCCTAACTTTTTTGGGGGGTGGGAGGAACTGGGGATTGAATCCAGGGGCATTCTTCCTTCTAGCTATATATACCCCAGCCCTTTTTTTTCCCGAAGTACTGAGGATTGAACCCAGGGGCATTCTACCTCTGAGCTACACCCCCAGTCCTATTTTTTTCTTTTCTCTTTTTTTTTTTTTAAACAGGATCTCTCTGTGTTGCGGAGGGCTTCACTAAGTAGCTGAGGCTGGCCACAAACCTGGATCCTCCGGTCTCAGCCTCCCAAGTACTGGGATTACAAGAATGCGCCACCATGCCGGGCACCCCAGCCCTTCTTTATTTTTAATTTTTTTTTTTCTTTTGCGGTACTGGGGATTGAACCCAGAGGCATTCTACCTCCAAGCTACACCCTCAACCATATTTTTTGTTTATTTTTTATTTTTTTAAACAGGGTCTCACTAAGTTGCAGAGGGCCTCACTTAATAGCTGAAGCTGGCTACAAACCTGAGATCCTCCTGTCTCAGCCTCCCAAGTACTGGGATTACATGTGTGCACTACCACACCCAGCTTATTTTTAATTTTCAAACATGATCTCTCAGTTGCTGAGGCTGACCTCGAGCCTGCGATCCTCCTGTCTCTGTGCTATTTTAGTACCATCACTTGATAGTATTCTTTTAATAGTCACACATTGAAAACCCTGCTCATTCTCTTTTCTTGGCTCTTCTCTCATACTCACTCTCGCAGATGTTCACATTCTGTCTCGCTCATCCATCGATCTGTTAACTTGTTTGAAGGAATAGAAATAGAACGATGGTGAAAGTTGATATCTTCAAAATGTTTCATTTCAAAGCAGAGAAATGCCATAGTACACCAAGTATTCATATTTTTTTCTCTTAGTAAAAGTTTTCTTAATGTAAGTCTTACCATTTTGTAAATTTGGACTTGTCGTTTTAAGGCAATTAAGCAAAATTTCCAGCTAATGAGTTGTTTTGATCTGGAACCCAACTTAAAGTGGTAGGAAAGCTGCTGGGTGGTCCTGGAACCTCATCAGGCTTGGAGTTAGTAGTGCTTCCCCACATGCAGTCCTTAGTTACAGAATTTTATTTCTAATAGTTTAACCTTTAAATGACTGTTGTATTTCACATTTAGCTTCAAGGCTATAAGTGTTTAGTAATAAAGTAGATTGACTTAAAGATGTGACATTAGGTATACAATAAAGATTGTTCTGGTATGTTTGTAGCAGAAAGCATGGCAGTGGTATGCACAGCCCCCCGGGAACTGGGTGCGGAGGAGAGGGCCTCAAAGCTCCCTCCTAGCCCAGGTTAGAACTCTAACCAGAAATAGACCACAGGGTTCATTTGTGTCTGATGTGAATGAAGTAGAAAAAAATCTGTTTTGTAACTCAGTTTTTTCTTTCTCCATCCTCCCACCCCATCCCAGGGGACCGTTATTAGGGTATTTTCCATTCCAGAGGGACAAAAACTCTTTGAGTTCCGGAGAGGAGTTAAGAGGTAAAGTATACAAATCCCCCAAGTTGACTCTGGAGGTTTCTATAATCAGTGATCAAACAAGTGTAAATTTAAACACCAGGGAAATTCCAAGTAAATGTGAAAGCATTTTCAGCCTCCGGGATTACCAGGTGAGATTTAGGAGTCAGTCTCACAATGGCAGGTAAAGAACATTTTTATGACAGCACACAAGGTTTTCATGTGTCTGTGATCCCACCTGAATGCAGGATGAGGGCCAGAGAGCATGAGAGTTCAGAAAAACTGGCACGACCAGGTAGATGCTGGAGCCAAAGTGCAGGTCAGTGGCAGCAACCACACCAGGCCCAGCTCCCCCTCCCCCAGCAGACGGCCTTGACTCTTCTTTTTGAAAAGTCCAGAAGTTGCCACCATTTGCAGTCCTTCATCTGTCCCACCCAAGCCAGATACTCCCTGCCAAGCCAGGCCCACTCCCTCCCTGCCTCTGCTTTGGAGGCAAATGTGCCCTTCCCCTGTGGAGCACAGAACCTGAGGAGACCAGAGCCCAGCACCCAGGCAGCACTACTTAGCCTCCGTGTCTTTGCTTCCTCGTCACAGATGGGAATGTAATAAATAGTACTGGACTCTCCCCACCCCCCCAAGGCTGCTCAGTGAAACAGGAGGCGTGCTTACTAGGAAGTATTCAGTCACTATGGCCTCCCACCCACACAGTTCTTTGGGAACCTGGCACTGTCTGCTGTCACCTCCCTCTCCTCAGGATGTTCCCAACAATGATGCAGACAGGTTTCAGTGTTCCCATTCCATTTCAAAAGGCAAATTTTCAGTCTTTTCCAGGGGCTGCCTCCTTGGTTATCTGTCCTGCTTCCTCATTTTCCTTGGTCTTCCTCACACTGCACCTTCTAGGTGGTTCTCCATATGCTTCTGCCCAGTTTCCCCAGGCCCACTTTCTGTCTGAAGTTTTTCTACTCCCAAGCTGTAAACTCCACACCCTCCCTTAGCCAGGCCACCTGCGTGTTCTCTGAATCTTCAGTCTGGACCTGGCACAGCCCCTCTCCTGAGACGAGGGGCAACTTAGACCACAGGCCAAAATGTGCCCATCAGCTCATCCTCTCTCACCTTCCTCATCTTAGTAAATGGCCCCTCGGCTCCCTCCCCAGGGCGCAGCCAGAGTGCTGCTCCCCTCTGAAGTCTTCCCTTCCCCCTGGCACTCCATCCCTGGTTCGTATCACCCAACCCCATGCTCACCACCTGCTTTCTGCTGAAGCTGTAAATATAATTAGGTCACACCCCACCTAAAATCTTTCCTGTCCTCCTTTGCCCACAAGAAGAACTCCACTCCTGCTGGGCGTGGTGGCACACACTTGTAATCCCAGTACTTGGGAGGCTGAGACAGGAGGATCCGGGTTCGTGGCCAGCCTTAGCTACTTAGTGAGGCACTCTGCAATGTAGTGAGTCCCTGTTTCAAAATAAAGAATAAAAAAAGTAGGGCTGGGGGTGTAGCTCAGAGGTAGAATGCCCCTGGGTTCAATCCGTAGTACTGCAAAAAAAAACAAAAAACAAAACAAAACTCCACTCCTTGCTAGGGTCCACAGTCCTCTGGCATCTGGCCCCTCATCTCCTTTCTTTATCCCACTTTCCTCTTCGTTTCCCCCATTCCAGCTATGCTGTGTGCTCAGATTCTTGCCTGTGCCATATCCCATGCCAGCCAGCTTCTGTGAACCCTTAGGTCTGGGCCGGGCTCTCCCTCAACAAGGCCTTTCCTTGATCCTCACATGATTATTAACTCCTTTGTGCTACGCCTCTTCAGAACCTTCCAGTTGTTCTTGCTGTCACCCTTTGTAGCAGTATCTGCGCCTTTCCCCGCCCCTCGATGTTGACTCTATTAAGGCAGGAACTGTTCTTGCCTCATTTATCCCCCGAGCTTGAGTACGACAGGTATGTTGTGAGTGCTCAGTAAATATTTACTGAAATAAAATCCACCCCTTAATTATGGGCTATGCCAAAGGTACTTTATATTTCTAGCCATATGAGAAAATTAATTTTTTTAATGGCTTTGAGATTTCTTCAACAATTAAGATACACTGTAGAGACAGCATGTTAGAAATTTTGCTGTACTTTTAAATATCATCAAGATTGCTGATTTGCCCTCTAGCATAGTAAAAATGACTATAATTTAACCAGGTTCCTATTACTAGCTTTAATGTTACAAATCCTGAGAAGATGCTGGAGTGGAATAAAAAGGCATCAGTAGACTGGGTGTGCCCGCTCTTTTGCTGCAGTTAGAAATCCCTGGAGAAATGTTGCTAGCCCCACCCACCAGTGTTTGCCGGGGCAGCAGGAGCCCAGTCACCTCTCACAGCTCCCTGTCCCCCCAGGTGTGTGAGTATCTGCTCTCTGGCCTTCAGCATGGACGGCATGTTCCTCTCTGCGTCTAGCAACACTGAGACCGTGCACATCTTCAAACTCGAGACTGTGAAAGAAAAGTGAGTTTCAAACATTTATTTTTTAACAAATGTATGTCCCCAGTTAGTGTCTAGATGAAAACAGCATTAGACCTGTCCTGTTCTTTGGCATTTTTTAATATGCAGATCTAGGCTGCCTGTGGGACAGAGTCACCAAATCCAGGCTCAGCAGTAAGACAAGTTGTCCCTGCCCCCTTGATGTTCTGATGTGGAAAATATGCTAGAGGAGAGGAGGCAAGGCGTGAGGGTCCAGATGGGTGTCTCTGGTCGGTACCCATGTCCCCTCTGCACACACCCTATACATAGAGGCAGCTAGGTTTAGATTGCCCACTGGAATGGATGTTATGTCTTCCAACCTGCCATAGGTCAGCGAAGAAGGGTGGTGTCTGTCTTTATAGCAGTTCACTTAAATTCTGTATTGTTGCCGTATGTGGTAAGAAGTATTTTGGGAATTTTTTGTTTTGTTTTTCTTTTCCTCAAATTTTAAAAAGAACATCTCACTAGGATCTAAATTATTTAGGCTATGACTTATTCAAGATAACTTTAAAACCAGGCATGGTGGCATACGCCTACAATCTCAGTACAATCTAGTGAAACCCTGTTTCAAGATAAAAAGGGAGTGCCAGTTGTGGTGGCACACTTCTGTCATACCAATACTTGCGAGGCTGAAACAGGCAGATCACAGGTTCAAGGCCAACCTCAGCTACTTAGTGAGCCCCTACACAACTTGGTCAGACCCTGTTTCAAAATAAAGATTAAAAAATAGGGCTGGGGCTATAGCTCGGGGATAGAATGCCCCTGGGTTCAATCCCCAGTGCCACAAAAAAATACAAAGGGAGCTGGTGTATGACTGTAATCCCTAGTATTTGGGAGGCTGAGACAGGAGAATCACAGGTTTGTGCCCACCTCCGCAACTTATCAATACCCTCCACAACTCAGTGGGACTCTGTTTCAAAATAAAAATAAAATAGAGCTGGAGGTGTAGCTCAGGCAGAATGCCTGAGTTCAATCCCCAATACCAATAAAAAGTGTTGGGGTGTAGCTCAGAGATAAAATGCCCCGGGGTTCAATCCTGAGAACCATAATAATATTAATAATAATAACAACAACAACAATAACTTTGAAAACATCTACAAGATCAACATCAACAAAAACTGGCTACAGGAAAACAATTTGAGGTTTGTACTGAATATTTTTGGATACTTCCTGCTACAAGAGTGGGCACAGGGGGCTGACTACTTGCTGTTACAGACCACAGCTGATTAGAGCGCCAACTCCTGCTTGAGCTGAGCCCCTCTGCACAGGCTGCCCTCCCAGAGGATGCTTCTTGGCATCTTCTGCAGCGCTTTTTTTTTTATAAAGTGTAAAGGATTTTTTTGTTCTGGTTTCAAGGTTATTTGTGTTTAAGTGGGTGTGGCAATTTCTGTGAGAACCCAGCTCACTTGTCTGGTAACATTTCTTTCTAGACCTCCAGAGGAGCCTACCACTTGGACCGGCTACTTTGGGAAGGTGCTCATGGCGTCTACCAGCTACTTGCCCTCTCAAGTGACAGAAATGTTCAACCAGGGTAGAGCCTTTGCCACCGTCCGCCTGCCATTCTGTGGTCACAAGAACATCTGCTCATTAGCCACGTGAGTGGGGATGGGCACTGCTCCCTGGCCCTCTGCCCTTGTGCGCATCAAGTCACAGGGCCTGTTTCGGGGCTCCTGAGTCACTGTGTGGCCCTTCTCAGCTTGCTTCCCCCCTGGTTCCATCAAGAGTTGCTCAAGAAGAACCACAGGCTGTGTTCTGCAGTCACAAGACTCAAATGGTTTCTCCAGTATTCTAGTTCCCAGGAAAACTGCCTCTTCTGTTTTTGTTGAGTATTTAGCATTGATGAAAAATGTTAACATCAAACCATAGGGATTTGATGGTAGTTAGCCTTCTGGGGCATGAAAACAGCAGTGTCACAGAGTGGGAGGCATCCGTGTAGTTCTAGGGCACAGCATGGGGCACACGTGTCTCAGGAGCTGCACTGGGATTGTCTGTAGCATAGCTCCATGGGAAAAACTGGTCTGGAAAAACCAGCAACAGCCGATCTTTTCAATTCCATGAATCTTTTTTTTCGGCACTGGGGATTAAACCCAGGTGCATTCTACCTCTGAGCTACACTCCCAGCCCTATTTTTATTCTTTATTTTGAAACAGGGTCTCACTAAGTTGCAGAGGGCATCACTAAGTAGGCTGAGGCTGGCCGCAAACCCGGATCCTCCGTTCTCAGCCTCCCAAGTACTGGGATTACAAGCATGCGCCACCACGCCTGGCTTCATGAATCTTGTCAACATTGTTTTTTGGGTTTTTGTTTGTTTTTGTTTTGGATGGTGCTGGGGTTTGAACCCAGGGGCATTCTACCTCTGAGCTATATCCCCAACCCTTTGTCATATTTTATTTTATTTAGCATATTTTATTTTATTTGTGTGTGTTTGTGTTACTAGGGATGGAGCCCTGGGGCATTCTATCTCCGAGCTATACCCCCAGCCCTATTTTTTATTCTTTATTTTGAAACAGGGTCTCACTGAGTTGTGGAGGGCCTCACAAGTTGCTGAGGCTGACCATGAACCTGCAATTCTCCTGTCTCAGCCTCCCAAGTACTAGGATTACAAGCGTGCACCACTACGGCCGGCTCTTTATTTTATTTTAGGAAGAAGAGTCTTGCTAAGTTGCCAAAGCTGGCCTTGACCCTGTGATCCTCCTTTCTCAGCCTCCCAAGTACTGGTATTACAGATCGGGCTCAGACTAACATAGTTTTAAAAGGTCTCTGAAAATACCAGCCCTTAGTAATCAGAGGAACCACAGACCCGATCCTGCCCATTGTGTGGATTTGGTGGACATTCACAACCCAGGCCAGCCTTGACCATGCCATGTTGATCCGCAGGGAGCCGGCAACTTGGCCTCTGTCCTCTACAGAGGTAACAGCTGGAGCACAGAACTGTTTGTGCTCTATTTGGTGGGTTTCTTCCCAGTCCTGCTGAGGCAGCTGATTTGATGAGGTGTACTTTGTGAAAGTCATGCTCCTAAAATTGGGCTGCTTTTTATTCTCACTAGAATCCAGAAGATTCCCCGGTTACTGGTAGGAGCTTCTGATGGCTACTTGTACATGTACAACCTGGACCCACAGGAAGGTGGCGAGTGCGCCCTGATGCGACAGCACAGGTGAGGCTGCTCCCCTCACCGCTGCTTCTCTCATAATGGTGGGTGGCCACGCTGGCACTATTGTGGGTTTGTAGGTGCCCTTGAAACCAGTGATAAGGGGGGTAGATTCCAGCATGCTGGCCTATGCTGATTAGGAGGTTCCTTTCCCATATAAAACTGATTCTTTTCCACCCCCATCTGCAGGGTTCTGCTCAGGGTCAAGGTGCAGAGAGGAGAGGTGACTGGTGCTGTGTGGGCTCCTATGCACAGAGAGGAGCAGAGCGTCCAGGTCCCTCCCTGATGGTGGGGCGTCATGGTTTGAAAGTGAGGATGGCCACCATGCGTGTCCTTAAGGGTGCTGTGCGTTCCCCCAGAGCCTGCTGTCTTACTGTGGGACACAGGCTTCCTTCTTGGAAGGGAGGCATTAACACCCTTTAGAGGTAGTGCCGTTTGATTTTCTGTTTTCTGTTATTGGGAGGTTCTAACAATGTTACCGTAGTCGGAAGTGGGAAATGATCCTTCCCCTCTCTGCCTCCCTGTACTAGGGATTGAACCCAGGGGTGCTTGACCACTGAGCTACACCCCCAAGGCACACTCCCCTTTTGTACTGGAGATTGAGCCTAGGGGCATTGTACCTCCAATCTATACCCGCAGCCTTTTTTACATTTTGTTTTGAAACAGGGTCTCAGGAGGTTGCTGAGAGTCTCAGCAAGTTGTTGAGACTGTCTTCCAACCTGGGAGTCTCCTGTTTGAGCCTCCCAAATACTAGGACTACAAACATGCATCGCCATGACCAGCTGGATTTTTTTTTTTTTTTTTTTTTTTTTTTTCTGTACTGGGGCTTGAACCCAGGGGCATTCTACCTTTAAGCTACATCCCCAGCCCTATTTTTTATTCATTTTGAAACAGTCTATAAGTTGCAGAAGACTTTACTAAGTAGTTGAGGCTAGCCATGAACCTGCAACCCTCCTGTCTCAGCCTCCCAAGTATTGTAATTATAAGCCTGTGCCATCATGCCAGGCTGAAATCGATTTTTTTTTTTTTTGGTCAGTACTGGGGATGTAACCTGGGGGCATTCTACCTCCTAGCTACAGCCCCAGCCCTATTTTTTTATTCTTTATTTCAAAACAGGGTCTCACTAAGTTGCAGAGGGCCTCACTAAGCAGCTGAGGCTGGACTTGAACCCGGATCCTCCAGTCTCAGCCTCCCAAATGCAGGGATTACAAGCGTGTGTCACCATGCCCGGCTTGAAATCGGTTTTTTTTTTTTTTTTTTTTTTTTTTTGCGGTACTGGGGATTGAACTCAGGGGCATTCTACCTCCGAGCTATACCCCCAGCCCTATTTTTTTTTATTCTTTATTTTGAAACAGGGTCTCGCTAAGTTGCGGAGTGCCTCACTAGGTAGCTGAGGCTGGCCGAGAACCTGGATCCTCCGGTTTCAGCCTCCCAAATGCTGGGATTACAAGCATGTGCCACCATGCCCAGCTAATAGTGAATTTTGTTCATGATCATCCATCTTAAAAATTAGATCACCTTGCTAGGTATGTCTTTGTTCATCAGGCCTTCCATGTTAAAATCCAAGGGAACATGTTCCCATCTCCTTCCCGGGGCCGCGTCATGCTCAGGGAGGCCCTGGGCAGTGGAACTGGGCCCTCCCTGCTAGAGCGGTGGTGCGTATGAGGCTTGGGCTGCCGGCCAGCTGGGGCTGCGTGCACCGCCTCCTGGCTGGCCACCGTCAGGCTGGTTTTGTGAGTGGCTATGCCTGGTCCTCTTCTTCCCCCCGCTGGCCACTACCTGCTGCAGCTGTCCTAATTCATTCCTGGTCAGGGTCCTCCCCAGCTTCCCTGGTGGACTTGACCCAGGTGGGGAGACTGATGGACTGTCAACCCGCTGCTTCTAGAGGAGCTGCCTCCAAGGGCTGGGTGGTGTCTACTCAGCCTGGAAAGGGCCTGTTCTGCCCTGGAGGTTTGGGGATGGGCACAGCACGGGGAGACCACTGTCCCTTGAGGCCACTCCACGGCTTCTGGATACCAGTGCTCCAGGTCTTCATTTAGGCTTTGGAGCGGCAAGCTTCTCCACCCCCACACCTGATCAAGCAGTTTTGGTCACCAGGCCCTGCATGTGGACCTGGCTGGCCCATGGTGTCCTTGGGTTTTTCCTGTGGCAGCTGCTCCCATGCTGGTGCCAGCTGGTCCCAGACCTTGGGGTCCACCAGCGGCTGTGTCCCATCTGTGCATCCATTCAAGTTGAGTGGGCTTCTCTGCGCTGACTGGGTCAGAATGGGAGTGGGGGTCGGTGTCTGCTTCTGAGGAAGGAGTGTGCTCCTCTGCCTCTTGAGCACTCTGGCTTGGAGGACCTGTGGCTTGAGTGTAGGATCTGTCCCCTCCCCTTCACCCGTGTTACTGTCGAGCGGATGTTGGACAGTGAGAAGAAGCTGCTGCGTCTCCAAGCCTTATGTTAGCCAGAGTGGGGCCTTTTCACGGAGGGAATGCAGGAAAGTGCATAAGCCAATGGAAACCCTATAATCTGGTCACTCGCTCCAGAAATCTGAGAAAGTGCATTATTTACAAGTTCACACATTTCACTTTGGAAATAGATTTATAATCCATTTTTTAAGGAAGACATATACAGGAAGATAAGGACTCCTTTTTGGGAAAAAAAGTCTTGCTCCTTCCCCAGCTCTGCACCAGAGGAAGGTGCTGTGCAGTGCGGACACCTCCTCCTGGCTGCAGGGCCTTGGGCAGAGGTGCCTTCCCTGCTCCCTGCACAGGAGCTGACTCTTGAGATTCACTTTATTAAAATGCTTTTCACATACACACACACAAAAAAAATCCAAGGGAACAGATTCCCAGGGGTGTTCTCTCGAAGTGGCCATAGAATTGGATGCTTGGTGTTCTGTCAGGCGAGTTGCCCATTGCCCCTGGCTGCAGGTCTGGCACCTCAGGCCCTGCCATGCTGTGACCACCCTTCTGCAGTCTTGGAAGCATTGAGTTTGTCCCTTTCTCTAGGCTGGATGGCAGTATGGAGACAACCAGTGAAATCGTAGACTCTGCCTCTCATGACTGCCCCTTAGTGACTCAGACGTATGGTGCAGCGGCCGCAAAAGGTGCCTATGTGCCCTCGTCTCCAACAAGACTTGGTAAGGGGCAGGACGCGAGCCTAGAAGGTAATTTACGCGGCGCCCTGGGGTGGGAGATAGGGTTCTTTCACGTACGCTTTCATCAGAGTTGTCCACTTGACATCTGGAAAGGGAAGTAATGATCTGAAGCAGAGGCAAGCTTTTATAACCTGGTGTTTATTTATTTATGGCCATATTTATTTATTTATTTATTCATTTATTATTTTTTTGCACTGTGGCTTGAACCCAGGGGTAGTTTACCTCTGAATCATAACCCTAGACCATTTTATTTTTTAATCTTGAAATATGATCTCATTAAGTTGCTGAGGCAGTCCTTGAACCTGCAGTCCTCTTGTCTCAGCCTCCCAAGTACCAGGATTATAGGTGTGCACCACCATGCCCGACTTTTCTTCTTTTTTTTTTTTTTTTTTGTGCGTGTGTGTGTGTTTTACAGGGGATTGAACTTCCGAGCTATACCCCCAGCCCTATATTTTATTCTTTATTTTGAAACAGGGCCTCACTAAATTGCGAAAGGCCTCACTAAGTAGCTCATGCTGGCTGAGAACCTGGATCCTCCTGTCTCAGCCTCCCAAGTACTGGGATTACAAGTGTGTGCCACCACACCTGGCTTTTTCTTCACTTTCAAAGGGAAAGTGGCCAGCAGGGCCTGGGCGACTTTGGGTGCACATGTGCTATGCCCCAGCGTGCTCCCTTCAGGAGCACACTGCTAAATGTTCATTCTGGACCTTTGTCCCCCCTGTGTGGTCACTTCACAGATTCCCATTAAATACCTCCTTTGCATGACAGCCCTGCAAGGCTGAAGGTAGAGGTGGGGAGGAGACTGTTGAGGCCATATCATGGGCTTGCCTGGCTGCAGCAGCTGGACAGCCCACACAAAGATAGGTGGCTGAGGTCACCTACTCTGGGGCCCCTTCTCTCCACAAGTTGACCCTCTTATCTGTGGGAGACCCTAAGGCTTTGCTCACACTTGAGGTCACGCTCACCATGACTCTTCCATGAAAAGACCCCATTGGGCGCCTCTCAGTGTTGTTGCTGAACACCCTGCATAGCCAGTCTGAGCATCACTTTTGCTCTCTCTGCTCAGTGGACAAAATTGCAGCCCATCCCATTTGAAAGCCCTTATTTACCACGCAGGCCTCATTTTGACATTGATGAATTTTGGAAAATAAGCAACTTCATCTTGAGTTGCCCAAGGCTGCAGAGACCGCATTATTCAGAAAAGCAATTAGAATTCAGAAGGTCTCAGTGTGGGCTACAGTTTATAACCAGGCACTCAAGTGTCCAAAGCAGTCTCCAGTTGGTGTCACTGGGATCTGTAGACTGTTGCCAGCCCTCTGAGGATGACTTGCTTGTCTCTTTGCAGCCTACACAGATGACCTGGGGGCTGTAGGCGGCACTTGCCTAGAGGATGAAGCCAGTGCCCTGCGCCTGGATGAAGATAGCGAACATCCGCCCATGATTCTTCGGACTGACTGAGCTTGACCTGTGAACTCTGACCCTGAGAGAGAGAGAACACTGGCTGACAAAGGACTTTGTGCATTGCTGCTATGAACTTGGACCTGAACTGGGGGAGAAGATGGCAGAGACTTTTTTTAAAAAAAAAAAACAAACAAAAGATTGTAGTGATAGTCTAACTCCATACTATTGGGAAAATACACCATTTTCACTTCAGTGGCTTTTCATCTTGCTTATGAATCTTAGCTTTCAATTTTCTTTTCTTTTTTTTTTTTTTTTTTTTTTCTTTTTTCTTTTGCCAAAATTAACTGTTTGGTGAAGCTCTCAAAGTCTCCTTGCTTTGCATGCATGATGTGCCAAGCCAGCATAGGAGATCTAGAAGCCACTTTATAACAAACTGCATTGTCTGGTATCCGGTGTCTCTACGTAGCGGTGGCATGCGTGAGGAAGACACAGCGGCATGCACGGTGGCTCTGGGTGTCAAGGCCAGTTCTGTGGGGACAGGTCCCAGGCTCCCCACCTGGACCTGCCGGGGGCTGGCAAGTGTCAGCACGGACAAGAGTCCTCTTGCCCTAAGCCCTCCCACAACATTTTCCCTTCATTTTATTTTGTTAATTAAATTCTTTCTAAGTTGGATTAATCTGGGATTTCCTCCAGGGTGGACTTTTGTTTCTGATCTTGTGTCTCTGTGTAGATACTAGAAGAGAGAGAGGTTCTTTCTGATATTAAAAACCTTCTTTTCTGACAGCAGGTGAACTTGAAAGCAGGCCTAGATGCCCTGGAGCCAAGGAAAGTGATTGCACGTGGGTCATTAAATGATCTCTCCTCCCCCTCCACTCCTGTCCAAAAACTGTGACTTTTTTTTTTTTTTTTTTTTTTTTTTAGGAGAATTTGTAGCTACTCCTATGCCCAAGAAAGCACAAAAGTAAAATGCAACGGGTGTCAGGCCGTCCTCTCACTTGGAGCTGTGCTATCTGCTGGGGCTCTCTGTCCCTCGTCAGAAGTCCTGTGATAGACACAGGCACAAGGGAGACGATGGCCGTGGACACTCCTTCACCGGGGTGATATGTGCCTTTTCTATTTCAATTTTAGAACAGCTGTTCAGCAAAGTGATGAGATCGCGGTTGCAAGTTGCAGTATTTGCCTCGCTTCCCTTTTCATTTTTATAGAATTAAGACAACCTCAAATACCTCAAACTCTGCATTCCAAACCAAGAACGAGAGCAGGTCAAGTTTTGAGGACATTTAAGTGGAGCTAACGGCCCAAGAAATAGCCTCAGGGCCTTTGGAGTGGGTAAGCTTACGGACAGAATTAAGAGGGCTGTCTTTGCCCAGCCTGTGCAGTGTTTCAGGTCTTTGCACAGGAAGTACCAAAGGTCCTGAGGTGACAGAGTCATGGTGGTACCAGGCGAATAGCTTTGGCAGGACATTTAGCCAACTCAACCTAACTGAAGTCAAAGGCCCTGATGTTCCTGGGGCTCTGGGGCAAAATCCTAAATGCAGGGGGGCCAGAAACTGTTCTGGATGCAGCAGAACTCTCCAGAGGAGCTGTTGGGCAGCCACACAAAGCTCGTTTTCATTCGAGATGAGAGGGGGGCATGTGCTGGACGTTGCCTTGAAATCTCTTGCCCATCTATCCTGGATCCTTAGAGAAAGGAGAAATGGATCTCCCAACATGCCATCTGTACAGCAAGCACGTGCCAAGGTCTGGCAAGGCTGCTGCTGGGCCAGAAAGAGAAGGGCTTCAGCAGGATGGTCTTTCCCTGCACTTGGGTGTCGTGGTCACCTCGAGTCCCTCGAGGTCTCTCTAGAACAAGGCACTAGACCCACCTCAGGCACACTAGCCAGAGTACTCATGGGAAGAGATTGTCAAAAGTGCACAGGATTGATCTGAAACCCTCAGCTAGGTTTTCCTAGCAACCAAAAGAAACCGCATTTCAAGTTCTGCATTAGAACCTTGTTAGCTCCGTGCCTGCTTGTTAATTCCCATGCCTATGGGGATTTGGTGGGCTCCAGTCTGCTTTGCTGGGTTTCTTTCATCTTCTTTGGGGAGTGTTAGTCCTAGAAGAGTTTGGGAATTTGCTTCTCTTCTTCCACCTCAGTTTCCTTCATTTTAAGACAGGGTAGTGAGGAAAGGTGGCCTCCGCTGACCTGGGACCATCAGCGCCAACTCTCCTGTGGGTGGTCCCCAGGACTTCAGGTCCTTCCCCTCCAGACCACAGATGCCCTTTGCCTGCTGGCTGGTATGTTACCTGTGCACTCAGAGAGGAAAGACTAAGGGTTCTCACGTGAGAAAGTCAAAAAAGACATGTCTTGCTGACCACTGGGGAGGATTGTTGGCCTCCTGTTTCCCTTTTTCCCTTTTGCCTGTTTCGTTGCCCTCTTCCTCTGTGCCTGTAATGTGGGAGTCCCCTCATCACTGGCCAGCCTCTGGCATGGGTAGGAAGGCTGGAGAGGAGGACACAGGAGTGATGAGGCGGTTAGTGGAACTCTAACCTCTATGCCAGAGCCAAATGAAAAGGGGCTCTGAGTCAGCAGAACACGCATGCTCATTTGCTGAACTCCATTCCACACACCAATGTTAATTGTTTATTATATTTTTCCAAACTTCAAAAAAGATAGGGGTAGGGGGTTGGAAACAAAACCCAGAAACTTAATGGATTTGCATGAATTGGGACCAAATGTTTTGTATTTTTTCAAATGATGGAACCAAGAGTTGGATTGAACAGAGTCAGAACTGAATTCAGCCCTTGATCCCACCACCTTATAGCGACGTGAGCCACAGGGCAGGTTACAGGGGCTTCGGGTTCCAGACTGCAGTAAGAGTAACCCCTACCTCACAGGGTTGTTGTGAGATATAATGTGACCGTGTCCTGCAAGTGCCCAGCACACAGTGCCTGGCCAACGGCTGGCACCCAATAAATGCTAAAACTAAACATCTTACGGAACGAAGTGCATGTTTTTTGTTCAGCTCCGTCTTCCGGATGCACAGATGGGTGGGAAAGAGGTGGAAATAAGGATGCTCAGGTTGGAGATTACATTCAGACATCTTTGATCCCTGCCTTCCCTGCTCCTGAGTACTGAGAATATCAAGTACATTAGGCAGCCTTGGAAGTGGTGCCTTAGAAAATGCCACTGGGGCTGGGCGTGGTGGCACACGCTTGTAATCTCAGTACTTGGGAGGTTGAGAACGGAGGATCCTGGCTTGTGGCCAGCCTCAACTACTTAGTGAGGCCCTCCACAACTTAGTGAGACCCTCTTTCAAAATAAAGTAAAAAAATAGGACTAGGGGTATAGCTCAGAGGTAGAATGCCCCTGGGTTCAATCTCCAGTACCGCCAAAAAAAAAAAAAAAAAATACTACTGGGTGTTACAAACCAGGCTCTTCCTGCTCAGCTGTGCTGACTGTGGTCACCTGGTGTAGCCACTCACCATGGGGTCTGAGGCCACAGGGGGTACTCACTACCACCTGGCCTCCACTAGAACAGCCTGGCCACCCCTCAGGTCCCCACAGCCAGCAGTGGGCCATGCAGAAAAGATTGCAATACATTGACTACAGCTCAGCAAAGGAAAGTGGGACCATCAGGGATGGGAAATGTGTTCTTGCTAATTGCCATTGACATTCATGGTTTTCATGATGATGTTGGCATACAGATGCATGTTTGGAGCCGGGCACAGTGGTGCACACCTGTAATTCCAGTATTTTAGAGGCTGAGACTGGAGGATTACAGGTTCAAGGCCAGCCTCAGCAACTTTGCAAGGTGTTCAGGAACTTAGCAAGACTATTTCAAAATAAATATAATAGGGCTGGAGAATAGCTCAGAGGTAGAATGCCCCTGGGTCTAATCCCTAGTGCCACAAGAAAAAAAATGCATTTGTTTTGTCTGCTAACTCTAGATTCTGCCTTTCACCTGCAGGAATGACCCAATCACTTGTTTCAAATGTATTTAGAAAGAACCCAGGTTTGAGACCAGCCTCCACAACCGCCAAGCTACACCCCTCCTGACCCTATTTTATTTTTATTTTGAAACACAGTCTGAGTTGATGAGAGTCTCACTACTTGCTGAGGCTGTCCTCAAATCTGCAATCCTTCTGTCTCAGCCTCCTGAATACTGGGATTACAGGCATGCACCACCACACCTGGCTAAGACTGTTTCAAAATAAAAACTAAAATAGGGCTGGCAGTGTAGCTCAGAGGTAGAGCGTCCCTGGGTTCAATCCCCAGCACACCCCGCCCCCCCGACACACACACACAGAAAAATGTGCTGACACTGGCCAAGGCTGGAAATTCAGATGTGTTATTTTTCAAGTATGTTCAGTCCTCACACAGGCTGGATGGTTAGGTGGAGACATTTGATGCCACTCTGTGGGTCAGAGGTACAAGGAAACATGCACTTGAACCATTGGCCTCTATTTAGGAAGAGTACATGTAGGATGAATACATGTATAATTCTCTTGTTTTGTAAATGACTTTCTCATTAAAAATTTATAATGAAGCCGGGCGTGGTGGTGCATGCTTGTAATCCCAGCATTTGGGAGGCTGGGACTGGAGGATCCGGGTTCATGGCCAGCCTCAGCTACCTAGTGAGGCCCTCCACAACTTAGTGAGACCCTGTTTCAAAATAAAAATAAAAGCCGGCGTGATGGCGCACGCTTGTAATCCCAGCATTTGGGAGGCTGAGACCGGAGGATCCGGGTTCGAGGCCAGCCTCAGCTACTTAGTGAGGCACTCCGCAACTTAGTGAGACCCTG
>PVLC010034381.1:0-16950 GCA_004027655.1 Graphiurus murinus
CTCCCAGTAGCTCCTGGAAACAGCAGCTTCTAGGTTAGATCTCCCTATAGGTTAGATCTCCCTAAAAAACAGACTGGTCCTGTGTACCAGCCTCACCCCCTCACCCTTCTCCTGCAAGCTGACTGCTGACTAGTTTTGGCCAATGGGAACCACTGGTGGGAGAACTAGAGCAAGAAAGGGAGAAGTCAGGGCCTTTCTCTCCGTCTCTCTGAGAGTGAAGTACAACACTAGCAGCTGCTTCATCTCACCCAGAGCTCAAGGTCACCTGGGCAGCCCCCACCATGGGTCTAGCTCCCACTGGATAGAGCCCCAGGTGGATCAAGTTCCTATTGGACAGGCCCCACTTCTGGATTCTGCTAATAGCACTTCCTCCCTCAGGTCCATAGAGTGGTGCCTGCTACCAATAACCTATGCGTTGTTTCACAAGCCCCTGGCTGGTTTCTTAGCTCTTCTTTACCCATGTAGCTAATTCCCTCTATTGAATCATCTCTGTTTGAATTTCCTAGAAGGTTTATGTTTTTCTGGTTGGACCTTGAGCAACTGATAACCCCTACCAATCTCCTGCTTATAAACCTTTCCAGAATCTCCATCTTTTCTCCATGATGAAGTCCAAACATCTCGGAATGTCCCTCAAACCTATCAAAGTATGAGACCTGATCTTGCAGACACATCTTTCTCCAAGCACACTTAGCATCCTGCTACCCTGAAATTTCTGTTTCCTGAAACAAGCTATGTTCACTTCCAGCTCAGGGCCTTCATGCCATTTCCTCCATCTTCAATGCCCATCTCTGCCTGGAACATTCAGTTCACATTTCCAATCCCTCCTCTGTAGAGCAAACGCCATAGAGTGGTCAGAGTGACCATCTTTGAATCAGATCATGCTTTTCCCCTTCCTACACACCTCCAGCACCTCCACATGCAATCCAGACTCCTTCTTGTGACTTAAAAGACCCTGTAGGCTCTTACCTCTCCCGTCACTTTGCCCCAGGTGTGCTCACTCTACCCCAGCCACACTGGCCTTGCAGCTGCCTGAGCAAACCAACTTGGCTCCTAAGCCCACTGCACTCCTCATCCCCCCCTCCCAGACCTTCCCATGGCTCCTTCCTTCCTGCCATGCAGGTCCAGTGGCCTCCCCTCACCACCTATTCCACCATTACCCCTCTAACCCCACTCGCTTGCTAATGAATCCTTCGAGATCTAGCCTAAAGCCAACCCAGAAGCTTCCTCGAAGCTCCTACAGAACATTGTACTTGTCATCATCACTGCTAAGACTCATTGAGCATTTGCACTCACTGTGTACAGGACACTTCCTAAGAGTCTTACATGTGTGGTTTCATGGCATTCTCACAACAACTCTATGACCAGTACTATTATTATCCCCACTTCACAAAAGGGAAAACAGGCCCAGGGAAGCAGTAAAGCATCCATGACCACTCAGAGGTGACTAGCAAACCTACAGGATTGTGGACACCCAAGATGGGGAAAATGACCACATTGCTTCCCTGCCAAATATTTATTGAGCGCTAATGGTATACATCGTGCTAAGTATTGGGGATATAGTAAGGAAACAGAATAGTCCCTGCTCACATAGGACTTAGATCAGGAAAGCCATAGTTACCTGCACTCTAAGCACATTTGAGTTACATGCTGGGAAGTCGAAGTTGAGGATGCTAAGGGAATAAAGCATGTGGACACTAAGAGACTCAGGAAAGACTTTGCTAAGGGAGAGTCCTAGGTGACAGGAAGAAGGAAAAGGCATTCCAAGCAGAGTCTCTCCATGCAAAAGTCATGGGCAGAAAGGATCTAGGTGTTTGAAGGAGCTCAAAGGAAGCCAGTGTGGCCCCAAAAGAAGGGAGCTGGAGGGAGAGACTGGAGAGAGAAGTGTGTGAGTGGAGGCCTCTCTAACCCCAGCATGTGGGGCACAGTGGATACTGTGTAATGGTTTATGGTAGTTGTGACTGTTTTCAATGAATGAAGAAAAGACTGAAAAACAATGAAATAGTTTTGAGTGTTCTGGTTGCCAGCACCTGCTCCATCTCCCAGTTTTCCAAATCAGAAATATTTAGAACAGAAAAGGATAGTTACTCCTCAACTTTGGTAAAGAAAAATCCCACCAGGGAGAAACTGGATTTAAAATCAGAGACTGGTCTTTTTGCACTGGGGTTTATACTTTCATTACTGGTGTTTGGACAATAGTTATTAAACCATAGTGAAGACTAACATGAATCTATTGCTATGAATCTTTTATATTTTTACTTTTGACTGAATTTGAGCTCAAGATATTGATGTTTATTACTAGCAGGAGTCTATGGTTTGGGGAAATCTTTTATTCATAATGATCTGGTGTTTGAAATATGTCATGTGATTTGTGGAAGAGTTGTTTGAGCAAATAACTCTCAGAGTAACTGCATACTTCCTGGATGACAGAACAACTTTAGATGACTTTGGGTATCAAAAATTAATGGCATGTAATGAGAGAGTGTGAATCCGTGTCTGTAAAGCCCATTTCCTGGGCTGGAGCTGCCTGGCCTCCAAGCTAGACAAGGCAAAGGAAGAGATTCTGCTTGGAGTCCTCAGAAGGAACGTAGCCCAATCCACACCTTGATTCCAGCTCTGCAAGACTCACTGCAGACTTCAGCCCACCTATAAGGAAACACATTGGTGTTGTTTTAAGCCACTACCTTTGGAGTAATTTTCTACTGCAGCAATATGAAACTAATCCAGGAAAGAACAAAAATTGGGGTTAGGGAGACAATAATCTGATGGGCATCAAATTTCTCATTAGCAACAAATTCATATTAGGAGCAAATATGCACGTGTCTAAGATAACACATTTCAAAGTAAGTTTAAAGGAAGTAGAAGAATGTCTAGCAAAATTAAAACTGAAGAAACTGACCGAAGAAGATGAAGGCCTAAATGGATCAATAACTATAAAAGACTGGAAAGGTCAAGATCTACCATTTTTTTACGTCACCATACTTGCATAAATTTATATCCAAGTTTTTCAAGCCTTTAAAAGCCAAAGTAATTCCTATGTCATGTAAATTATCTAAAGCTATAGAAGATGAAATTTTATTTATTTATTTATTTTTATTAATTGGTGAGTTATAATCATTACATCTTTGTTAGGTACAAGCTGATAAAGGCATATAAGCACACATTTCTCATTTAACTCCTTCCCCAATTCCCACCCCACTCCCTCGCCCTCCCTCCTTCTCAACTTCAGTTTAGTGATTGCCTTTGATATATTTGCAAAAGTACATCATGTGCATTAGGGTGCCCTCCCCCCCCCCCATCCATCACTTTCAGTTAAGTCAACTTCTTTGCTTATCTAGGGTTTCTCCTTTTTCATCTGGAGTCTCTCTTATGCCCCATCTTCTCCCTAGCATCCGCATATTAGGGAGAACATATGCTTTTTTACTCTTTGTGACTGACTAATCTCACTTAACATAATGTTTTCCAGTTGCATCCATTTCCCTGCAAATAACATGATTTTGTTCTTCTTTATGGCTGAGTAAAATTCCATTGTGTACATATCCCATAGTTTTGTAATCCATTCATCTGTCGATGGACATCTTGGCTCTTTCCATAGTTTGGCAATTGTGAATTGTGCAGCTATAAACGTAGATACACATGCGTCAGCCTGATAATTTTGTTTCCATTCTTTTGGGTAAATACCCAGAAATGGTATTGCTGGATCATATGGTAGGTTCATTCCCATTCGTCTGAGGATCCTCCATACTGTTTTTCCAAAGTGGTTGCCTAATTTGCAATCCCACCAACAATGTATTGGGGTTCTCACTTCTCCACACCCTCCCCAGCATTTATTGTTGTTCATGTTTTTTATGATTGCCATTCTGATTGGAGTTAGGTGAAATCTCTAGGTAGTTTTGATTTGCATCTCTTTGATTGCTAATGACGTGGAACATTTCCTCATACATTTATTGGCCATTTGTATTTCTTCTTTTGTGAGGTATCTATTTAGATCTTTTGCCCATTTTTAGATTGGGTTATTTGTTTTTATAGCTGTGAGTTTCTTGAGTTCTCTGTATATCCTAGATATTAGACCTCTAACAGAAGAGTAGCTGGCAAAAATTTTCTCCCACTCTGTGGGGTCTCTGTTGAGGTACTTGATAGTTTCCTTTGCTGCACAGAGGTCTTCAGTTTAATGCAATCCCATGTATTGATTTTCCTTTGAGTTGCTTGTGCTTTTGGGGTCTTGTTGAGAAAGTTTTTACCTGTGCCTATGTGTTGTAGTGTTGGCCCTATGCCCTCTTCACGTAGCTACAAGGTCTCTGGCCTGACATCCAAGTCTTTGATCTACCTTGAGTTGACTCTTGAGCAGGGTGAGAAAGTGGAGTTTATTTCCATTTTCCTGCATATGGTTAACCAGTTTTTTTCCAGTGTATATTTTTGGCTCCTTTGTCAAAAATCAATTGATTGTAAGCACGTGGGTCTGTTTCTGAATCTTCTGCTCCATTGGTCTATGTGTCTGTTTTGTGCTAATACCATACTGTTTTTATTACTGTGGCTTTGTAGTAGAGTTTGAAGTCAGGTATTGTGGTAACTCCTATATGGTTCTTGTTGCTAAGAACTACTTTGGCTATTCTAGGCTTTTTGTTGTTCCAAATGAATTTAAGGACTGATTTTTCTATATCTGTGAGGAGTGACCATGGTAATTTCATGGGTATTGCATTGAATCTGTAGATCACTTTTGGGAAGATGGCCATTTTGATGATATTTATTCTGACTATCCAAGAGCATGGAAGATCTTTGCAAGGAAGATGAATTTATCCAGGTGATTATATCTTGAAAAAATCAGCAAAGCTCTGCGCACACAGCTCCTGGAACCACTGTTTTCTTCAAGTCATGGCCCTAGTACTTACTAGCTGTATGACCTTGGGGAGGTCCCTTCTCTGTTAAATGATTGGTGAAGCCTATTTCATATAGATTGTTGTGAAGATTTTAAAAGTGTATCCATATAAACTGCTTAGAACAGTGTCTAGTAGGCTCACGTTAAGGCCCTTGGGCATATGTGTTTGCTATTACACTTATAAAATTAGGAGCACCTTATTATTTAATCTTGATAAAATGCAAAAGATGAAAGCAACACACAAGTTCACTTAGGAATTCAGGTACATAATTTTCAATGAATTATTGGAAATTAAAACCATTGGTTTGTCAAAAGAATAATGTTCCTATATTAGAAACATAGGAATAGCTTAACATCACAATATCTATCACTGTGATCCATTATACCAACCAATTAAAGGAGAAATTTTATATACTGTATGCTTATCAGATAAACCTTAAAAAACAGGAGCTTTGTTCTATGCTAATAATTACCACATACTACTTTTAATAATTAAATAGATTTAGAAAATTCAGTAGAGGCAATATGAGAAGGTGGTAGAATGCTAGTTCAATAAATCTGGTACTTATCAAGTATACAGTGGAAAAAATTTAAGTTGGAAAATAGCATTAATAGGTCTATTTCTGTGGAAGTGGGCAGTAGTAGTGAAACTGAAGGATGACAGGCCCTTAGGAAGTTACAGCAATAGTTCAATGAGACACTGAGCTTGGGCAGGAGTCTTCCCAGAGTGATAATAGTTAGTAATGTTTTGGAAAACTGAACAGAATTTGTTAACTAAATTCCAGACTAGGTAGATGAGTTTACTACCTGGCTAAGGAACATTGGCAAACATAGTATTTTAGGAAAGATGACCCTGAGTTTCGTCAAGTTGATTTTGAAGTACATCCAGAATACTCAAGAGGTTGCAAATATAAGGAAGTTTCAAATAAATGTAAAGACTGAAAAATGAACAGAGAGATCATTCATGGCGCAATGACTATTGGAGCTACAAGAATAAATGAGGCCCCCTAGGGAGAACGTGCCGCCTACAAGGAGGGCCAAGACAGACGCTTTGAAAATGCTGACATTTAAACAATGGAGTGAGGATGACCAGTCAGGTAAGAAGCTTGAGGAGTTGGTGGAGAGCTGGGAGCATGCAGAACCGTATAAACTAGGGAAGAGTTCCAAAGAGGATTCCTGGCCAGCAGTCTGGAACACCAAAGGAGGGTTGAGTGGGAAGAGCATCCAGTCACGTGACCTCCATTGTCTTCAGGACAAACAAATTCAGTGAAGCATTTGAGTTGAGTGGAGGCATTCTGCAGCCTGCTGGTTAGGCAGAGAGGGAGTAGGGAATCTAAACTACTGTTCAGTTCAAGTGAATAAGAGCTTAAACTTGGGGATTAGGCTAACATGGATTCAAATCCCAGTTCCACTGTTGGATATTTATCAATTACTTCATATCTCTGAGCCTAGCTTTCCTTACATGTAGAATAAGGATAATTCCAGTACTGACTCTGTAGGAGCCGTTGTGGCAGTTGAGATAATCCATTTAAGGGCTTAGAATGGTACCTGATATGTAGTGAGTGATCAATAAATTTGGAATATTATCATGATTTTGATAAAACAGATTATGAGCCCATCTGCTGAGAAAGGGCAAGAAGCAGAAGGAAGGCAGAAACAGCTGCCTGTGTGTATTTAAATAGGCAACATCCTGCAGTTTCAAGAAAATGAACAGGAGGCACTAAGGGGCCAGCTGAAGCAGGATGAGATGAACTTGTAATGGACCCAACAATCCTACACGATCAGGCTGCACGTCTTGGAAACACTCAGCTACTGACCTGTGGAGCGCAAGGTGGGACAAATGAATTGTTGGAGGAATTTTGGCTTGAGGAATGGCAAGAGCTAAAACAAACTGGGAGGGAAAAGAGACAGGATCCAAGCAAAATGGGAGAACCCACTAAACCTGGAGGATGGAGCAGAGAGGTAGGTGTCATGGTAATGAAAGATTAATCTGTATCAAAAGAAGAAAAAAGGTCTAGGAATGAAGAACTTGAGTCAGAAAGAGAAATTCTCTTACCTATGTATCTGTGGTACATTCAATAATCATTTATTAATGGCATTGATTATAGCTAACCTTCTCGCAGCCAGGCAGACCCTATGTCAAACACAGTCCTAATAATTCTAGGGGTCGGGAAGCTTTCAATGCCCATTAGAGTTAAGTAAACTTTCTCAGAGTAAGAAGTGGGCCTGGGATTTGAACCTGAGAAACCTGAATCCTAAGATGAATCAAGTAACCATGGCACATACTACCAGTAGAGCAACATGGTAAGCAGCCTCTAAAATGGTCCCAAAATCCCTGGTAGTCATGCCCTGTGTAATGCCCTCCCCTTGAGCTGGGACTGGATATAGTGCTGGCTTCTAGCAAACAGGATGCAACAGAGGTAATGACGTGCCACTTCTGGGCAGAGGTTACAAAGAGACCATGTCTTCTGTCTGCAGCACTCACTCACTTACTCCAATGGAAACCAGCTGCTATGTTGTGAACTGTCCAATGAGAAACTCAAGCAGCAAAGAACTGAGAAAGCCCCCTGGCCAACAGCAAGAGCTGAGATCCTCAGCTCCACCAACCCACAAATAACTAAATCCTTCCGACAACCATGTGAGAGAGCTTAGGAGCAGATTCTCCCCAGCTGAGCCTTTACTTGAGACCACAGCCCTGGCCTCTACTCTATCTGCAACCTTGCAAGAGACCCGCGTCAAAGACACCCAGCTAAGCTATGCCCAGATTCCCAGCCCACAGAAACTGTGGGATAATAAACACTTACTGTTTTAAGCTACTAAGTTTTGAGTAATTGGTTATGCTGCGATAGTTAACTAGTACAAATATCTTCTGATACTTCCCTGACACAGAGAACATTGAGAATACAGAACTAAATCAGACTCCATCCATGAACATATGGAAAAGTATAGGGGAAACAAAGATATAAATAAATGATTTCAACAGAATGTGAGTCCTTTCTGGGGGTAGGGAGGGGAGTACAATGGTGCTAGGAATCAGCTCTAATTGGGAGAAACCAGGAAACCTACATAGAAGAGCTAAAATTCAACTTGCGCTTTTTTTGGGGGGGGGCACTGGGGATTGAACCCAGGAGCATTCTTCCTCCTGGCTACACCTCCTAGCTCTTTCTTTATTTTGAAACAGATTCTCAATAAGTTACTGAGGGTTTTGCTAAGTTGCTGAGGCTGGCCTGAAACCTGCCATCCTCCTGTCTCAGTCTCCCAAGTACTGGGATTGCCCAGCTTCAACTTGCATTTTGCAAGATGAATCAAAATTAGTAGGACAAGTTAAGGAATAGATAATCAAATCAGGGAGAACAGATATGTGCCAAAGTACAGAAGATGAAATACTTGTGGTCGAGTGTGGGCAGACTGAGAGGCGACCAAACTACGGAAAGTCTTGTGTGCTTTGCAAAAACATTCAAAGATTTTTAAAAACTGTCATGTATACTATATATCTGGCTTGTTTGAGAAGCCGCCTACTTTGAAGTCATTTTTGGGTCAGAGATCACAAATTGGCATCCCTCGGGGAACGTGTGCTGAACATACTCTTGTTTGGCCCTCAAAGTTATTTTACTAGTTGGAATTGGTTGTTAATGTTGAGCAAAGAAGAGATTTCAGATGAAATCCAGATTTCTAGCTTTGATAAAATATCAGAAGACCTGAACACTGGGATTACATTCCCTTTTAAAATAATTGGCTGATGTGCAGCAGCCCCTTTACACAGAGCATGCGCACTCCAGATTGCCAGACTTCCCATCCAGCCGCCTGGAGGCATTGACTTTGCACCTTCTGCAAAGGGCAGATAAGTGTGTGCTCACTACATACACCCATCTATGACGGGAGGAGCGACCACTTTGAAGGATCAAGCAGAAAAAAAATATTGACTTAGGGCAGTGATTCTTTCAGTGTAATGTGCACATGAACCACCTGGGGTCTTGTTAAAATACAAATTCTGATTCAGTAGGTCATAGCGGAGCCTGAGATTGTGCATTTCTAACAAGCTCCCAGAAGATCAAATGCTGCTGGTCCAAAGACCACACTTCAAGTTGCAAGAGACTTGGGGACCTTGGCATTGCCCTCTATTCCGGAGAGTCACAGTTCTCCTGGGACTTGGGGTTTATCTTCCTGATGAAACAGAGCCTCTTCTAATTAGAGGCAGCCCTGGATTTGTACTGCCCTGGGGATGGAGGTTAAGAGAAAACAAAATAATCAGTGTGCTTCTCTTTCCAGAGTTTTGCAGAACTCATAGGGGGAGAAAAGTAATACTGATTGGGATCTTCCATGTACCCCCCCACCAGGTTATCTTATTTAACACACATATGCACATACACACATATACATACAAAACCCACAATAACAAAAAACTATAAGAGCTCTGGATCCAGGCTACCTGGGTCCATTTCCCAGTTCTGTCACTATTAGCAAGGGATCAACCTCTCTCTGCTTTAGTTTCCCATCCATGAAGTCAGGGGACCATAATAGTGCTGGCCTTGTAAGATATTGTGAGGACCAACTGGGTGAATGCATGGAGAGTATTATCAGGCATACAGTAAGTTACCAAAAAATACTCATTTTTATTAATATGCCTTCTTTATGGGTAAGGAAAATACGGCTAGGAGAAGTTAATTAATTTGTCCACAGATGCAGTGGTGGGAGTAGTTTTTTGTTTTTGTTTTGTTTTTCTTTTTAATGTCCTTAAGGGAGACCTGGATGAGACCAGGTCTGAGAAGAAAGAGAGTCCATGCTCTGGCTGTTATATCCTGTACTCCATCTTGGACTTGCCCAGGAATATTGGCTCATGGTAACAATAAGTAAAATTTTCTGAATATGTCCATCATACGATCTAACCCTGGCAGCAATCTCATGATGTGAGCACCACTGCATGGGTAGTCCTCAGCTTTGTAGACGGATGTTCTGAGACTTCCCCAAGCTCACATACTGGTAAGTTTTGGAATTGGGATTCAAAGGCAGTCTGACTTCAGAATTCAGAGACCTCTACTTCCTGGATAATAACTGCATATAACGACAGCTTCATTGATAAATTCTACCAACCATCTAAGGAAGAAATATTGCCAATTCTATGTTAATTCTTCCAGAAAATAGAAAAGGGAGAAATATTTCCCAACTGATTCTATAACTGATTTTTGTTACCCCACTAACAAAAATCAGACAAGAATATTACAAGAAGAGAAGAATATGGACCAAAATTCTTCATGATTATACATGCAAAATGTTAAACAAAATATTAGTACATTATATCTAACAACATTTATAAGGGATAATACATTATAATCAGTAGGGTTTATATCCCAGGAATGAAAAGTTGGTTTATCATTCAAAAACAAATCAAGCTGGGCATGGTGGTGCATGCTTGTAATCATAATACTCAGGAATCTGAAACAGGAGGATCACAGGCTCAAGGCCAGCCTCAGCAACTTGTGAGACACTGTTTCAAATTAATAAAATAAAATAGGGATGGGGATGTAGCTCATAGGTAGAATGTCCCTGGGTTCAGTCCCCAGTACCAAGAAAAAAAAATCAAGTGGTTAATACAAACTACTTGGTAAAACATACTAACAAACTAAAAAAGAAAAATAAAAAATACATGATAATCTCAAAAGATGCCATAACATCTTTTGAGGAGATTTTACAAATCTTATTTGTAAAAATCCATAACCTTCACTCCTAATAAAAACTCTCAGTAATGTAGGATAGGAGAGAGCTTCTTCAACCTGATAAACAGCATCTATGAATAATGCACAATAAACATCATGATGAAAAGTAATAAATGCTTTCCTGTGAGGATAAGGAACAAGACAAAGGTGTCCACTCTCAGCACTTCTATTCAGCATAGTACTAAAAGTTCCAACCAGTACAATAGCACAAGAAAAAATAGGAGCATTCGGATAGGGAAAAAAGAAGCACAACTTTCTTTACTCTTTACTCTGATGGAATCAATAAGTGAGAAGTAAGCCCATGGCAAAAGACTCAATCATTAGTCTCTACATAAATATAAATTAAAATCACATATCACTATTATACCTACTAGAATAAATAAAAGCATATAGCCACACAGACATTTGTACATGAATGATCATAGCAACTTCACTTTTAATATCCAAAACACTTACACCCAAACTTTCATCAACAGGTGGATTTAAATGTAACTGTTGCGTATTCATACAATGGAATGCTACCCAACAATAGAAATGAATTAACTATTGATATATGCTACAATGTGGATAAATCCCCCAACTATTATAATAAATGAAGGAAAATAGACAAATATAGCATACTATGTGCTTTCCATTTTTCTAAAAGTATAGGAAATGCAAGCTGATACACACTGACAGAGAGCACTGTCAGAGACACTGACAGAGAGCAGATAGACCAGGAAGGTGGGTGAAAAGAATTACCAAAGGGCACAAAGAAATATTTGAGGGTGATGGATATGTCCATTGTCTTGCTTATAGTGGTGATTTCACTGGGGTAGCTATATGGCAAAACTTATCAAATTCTATACTGCAGATATGTGCAGTTTATTATATGTCAATTGTACATAAAAAGGCTGGGGTGTTTTTTTTTTAAGTATAATAAAAGTTAACTGGATAGACAGGTGGGTGGATGTCTTTCCTTCACTTGTGGTCTAAGAACCAGGACACTGCCCCACTGGATCTTTTCATCAAGCCTTCCCTGTCACCTTGGGGCCCATCTGTCTCCCTGTTCCTGCCACATCCACATTTATTGTCTGTCTCAGCTCCCGCCACCCCTATAGACCAAAGGCTCGATCACTAATTGCATTGCCATTAGATTGGTCTCCCCTCTGGGACCGTACATTTATTAGCTCCGAGTTTTTCATTTTCTTATCTCATCACAATCCTGGGACCTGCCTTAGCACACAAAAGGCACTCGATAAAGATTTCCTGGTTAATTGATTTACCGATTAATTAATTGAAAAAGCTATACATTTTATAAGGTGTTGTTTTCAAAATCCAATGGGATTTAGGGAATTAGGTTTTTTTACTAAACTGCTTGCCTTTGAAAAAATACAAAAGTATAGGATCTTTGACTTCTACATTTTTCCATAATTGCTACACAATGCTTTTATAGTCAGAAAACTGGCTCTAAAAATAACTAAATAAGTCAACATACCACTTAACTCTTCAAAACAGCCCCAACAGATTCATTGGTGACTCTGGCTCAATTAGACTGGGTCTTTTCACTGTCTGTTCTTTTTTTTTTTTTTTTTCTGTCTGAGGTTGGCATCCCACCCATACCCCCCTCTCCTTAAATGGTTCTGGAAGATTCTATGGGAAACCACAAAGTGAAATAAACAATGGATTCATGAAACAGGGCAATCAAGAAAAAGAGCCAAGGCCAACCAAAATTGTCTGCTTCGGCAAAAGCCCTGATCCAGCAATTTCTCAGAAAGTTCCATCTCTATTTATAGCTCTGAAAAGCTTTAGGGATGGTGGAACAGTCAGGTTGGTGGAATCCTGGCTCTGAGAGGTCCAGGGAACAAAGTGTTCATTCTCTCCTGGCTTAAATGCCAAGAGAGCAGAGCATCAGGTTTAGGAGTCCCTTCCTGACCTCAAAGGAGACAACCAGCCTCCCTGGGCCTTCACTTCTTCTTTTGTTTAGTGGAATTTCACTTGTCCTGCTGGATCCATAAAGCAAGCAGCAATCCAGGCCACTAATTAGTTAATGTGTTCATGTTTGAGGTACTGGGCTGAGAGGCATTTCATTTGCACAAACACACTACTTTTTTACTCCCCATTCTAGAGATGGTGTGACTGAGGTGTGTGGAGATTAAGGAATTTAGCCAAGGCTCTCACAGCCCAGTAAATAATGGGTCAAGGGTCTGAACCTGGGTCTACCTGGCTCTAGAGGTTTAGTTCTCAACTTCTGAACTGCTGTGGGGCTCAGTTACATGATCAAAGTGATAAAGTATAAATGGCTAAGGGAAGGAAACAGCCATTTATTGAGCCACTGTTACGAGCCTCAGGACAAGAGTATCAAACACGAATCATCCTTAAGTTGAAAGGTGAATGTAATACCATGTTTCTTTGATCAAACTAAACATTATCCAATTCAACCCTTTTCCTCTCCCCCAAAAGAGAACGGTGTTATCAAAAAGTTGAGTTGTCGTTTTATTAGCCCCTACTCCTTCTTTTTCTGTTTTAGTCAGCACTTTTTACTGCTGTGACCCAAAACACCCAACAACAACTTTAGAGGAAGGCGATTCATTTGTTCACAGAGATTTCAGGGGTTCAGACCATGTTAGGACGGGGTGAAGTCTGTGGACCTCAGGGCGTGGTGATGGGAGGCAGGAAGGCAGAGAAAGAGTATGCAAGGTTTGTGCTCTCACATCACAGACACTGGAAGCAAGAAAGAGCAAGGGGAGGAGGATCATATATAATCAAGATCACACCCCAGGCACCCTTCCTCAGCAACCAGGCCCCACCCCAACATGGCTGCCTTGTTGAGTGAGGTCTAGGGGGACATTCTAAATCCAAACCAGAACACCATGGTCCTGAAAAGCCCTAACTCATATTCAGCAGCTGCCCCACACACCCAGTATCCAATGGTCCCATCTGTTCTGTTTTCTACTTGGGATTTGCAAAGGGCTGGGGAACTACTGACCAGCCACCCCTCAGACACAGGCCTCAGGGGCATCTTCCCATAATTCCCAGGGCCTCTACCCATAGTGCCTCACTCCCTGAGAAGCCCCGATCCTGTCTTCCTTCCCAGCCTCCTGAGCTCCAAGCACCTGTTGACTCTTTCCTCAGCATGAGTACAACCCAAACCTTCAGGACACAAAGTGTCGTTCTATCCTCTTAAGCAAGAGAAGAGCATCCCATCCTTCTCTGATGAGCCTCCAACTAGGAAAATGAGACACAGTTCACTCCCGAACAGACTCTTCTCCTGGATTAAATGCTTAATGAATTGCCCGGATACACCTGTGTTGTCTCATTTAATCCTTAGCACAGCACAGGGTGGTTTTTTTTTGCTGGTTTGAGCAGAGGTACACACTAAGCAAGAGTGTATGCAAGAGAGATGGGAAGGTGACAACCCCTTCAAGCTAGGGTTCTGCACAGCATCGGGGGAAAATACATGGTAGAGAGAAGGACAGGAAGCCTTCCCCAGCCAGCCAGTCAGATCAGCCTCAACCCCTCAGGTTATGAGGGGTGGGCAGAGGCATCATCACTGGGTAGTAGCAATGCTCACTTTCATTATTTATTAAGCATCTACTGTGTCCAGGTAAAGTGCTAAACTCCTTAAGTGCATTATCCCACTCCATCTAATAACAACCAAGAAATAGAAGTGTTATCACCCTAGTATTGCAGATGAGGGAACTAAGGTCTGTAGAAGTGAAGAGTCTTTTCCCGGTGTCTTGGGGCCAGCAAGGGGTAGAAGCAGGATTTGAACCCAGGCAGATGCCAGAGATCAAACTGCCTCTCATGTCACTTTTATAACTCAAGCAAGTAAAAACTTGAAGACATGAAAAAACTTGCTCAAATTATTAAGTAATAGAGTCAGAGTCCCTCCTCACCAAAGTCGGTCTACTAGTTTATTTGCCCACAATAAAGGAAAGTGCTTTGAAAAGCTAAGGAGAACACACAAACTTAATTTTCCCCTCAAATTTTAGTTTGTCCTTGTCCCTAGGAAAGAATTCATAGGTCTTCCCTTAAGGTGTTGGATCACAGGAGATGGGAAGGAAAAAAAAAAAGTTTGTCACCGTTGATCAGTACTAGAAAATTTGTTTTAAAAAGTCTATGAAAATAATAGCAAATTTTTATAAGCACTTACTGTATGTCCTCTTCTGTTCTAAATAATTTATAAACATATTAGTCAATCCTCTGAACGCCTTTATTAGGTGGGTACTACTGGGATGCTCTGAACACCCAGCTCCAAGGGGGATAGCTCTGATTTGTGGCCCTTGCAATGTCCCTGATGTAAACATCCCACCATGGCAATGACAAGGTACTAACGTGAGTCATGATCTCAGAGTTGGGAGGGGATGCACACCCCATGTCCCCATGATGCCCTGTGTCACATCATGTGTCACTGGGAAGAGATGCACCTCGATTGTCACTGTGCAGGTGCGATAGGCACAAATAGCCTCAAAAGCATAGGTAACAATGGAACAAAGTAAAATAATTGGGAGTTTATGAGTTTTGAGTGTGTAGGCCTTTTAATTGCAGCTTTCATAATGGCCACTAACAAGCAGTTCTCAAAATTCCTGATAATGAAAAAAAAAAAATTCCTGATAATGACACAGTTGCCTCTGATGAGCTTTCTCTGACCTCAGTACTAACTGGTCAGTACTGCTGTGGCCATTTTAAGGAGAAGGAAACTGAGGCACCAAGAGGTCACAGAGCTAGGAAATGGCAAAGCCAGAATTTAAACTCAAAGAGAGCATCTGGCTCTAAAATCTGTGTTCTCATTCACCTCATTTATGGCTTCGCTTGCGAGACTGCTGTCTTTCTGACCAGACAACCCGTAGGTTTTTTGTGTTTTTCCCAAAATGTGTATCACTTCCATTTGATGGGTGCGTCATAGAAGGGTCCTGGGGTTTAGCGCGGTTTCTTCCCAGGACCCAGGAAAGAGCTAAGGCACCCACCTGCCTCCGCAGCCCAGGGTCGGAGCCCTGCGACTGGCTGCGGCGGAGGACCACACCTGGCTGTGCTCAGCGTCTGGCGGGTCAGACCCGGCCCTCGGGGGCCGACTGCGCCTGCGTTCAACCGCACATCCATTATGGAAAGGAGGGTCCCTTAATGTAGCGCAAATTATAGCTGGAACACAAGCAAATTGCCGGCTTTTACTAGCACATAAACTGAGCGGAACCTTTGAGATAGATCCGCATTACCCTAAACGGCATCCATAATTCATACCTGCAGCAGAAACGCTTCCCTCTCCAGGGCTGGAGCCCATCTATTATTGATGGGCCCCTTAGAAGGCCAGGACGGAGCGTTTCTCACGCTCCAGCCATCTGCCTGGCTGGTCAATTCCTCAGGCGGCGGCGCAGTTATTCATCGGAATCAACTCCCAATTAGTTTCCTAGCAGGACCTGGGGAGGGGGATTTATTCGAGGAATCAAAGCGAGTGTTTCTAGAACAGTACCCCAGTCCCACCCCTGCGATGCTAATCAATACCTACAGAAGCAGCCGAGCAGCAGGCAAGCGCCCCTTTCCACTCAGAAATACAGCTGCCTTTGGAAATCGCCAGGAGCCAAAATGAAAGGCGGCGCACCTCCCTCCCCGCACAGGACAGCTAAGAAGTCACTGCGTGGCCCAGCTTAAGTCACTGCAGAGAGCCCAGGTTTCAAGCCACGCTTGGGTGGTGGAAAAAGTTAAGAAGAACCAATTATATTCTGAGCCTAACAACCCTGAGAGATGGGTATTGATCAGCCTCCCCGCTTTATAGATGGTGAAACTGAGATGAAGTAGCTTGCCCAAGGTCACTCCACTAGTAGGTGGCCTTGCCAGGGATTTTGAGCCCAGAGAATTTGACGCCCGAGTCCATTGTCTTAACCGCTGCTCCATGCCGCCATCTGGAGGAAGACGGAAGGAACGCACAAGCTATTTCCCGTGAATCCTAATTATCCAATGAAATGTGACAGTTTAGTTATAAAATCACTCGGTCACCTGACAAAAATCCCAACCAACTAGTTAAATAAGGAGGAAAGGCTTTTTTTTAAAAATGTGATTGTTGTTTCATGTGATTTGGTGCTTTCTCAAATGGTAGACTAATTTTTCAATGACTAGATGAGTTTAGGATGAGTTTAGGAGTATATTAACACGGATAATTTTAAAAGACTCCTCTGTGTGTGTGTGTGGGGGGGGTTTACTGGGGATTGAACCCAGAGACATTCCACCCCAGCCCTATTTTATTTTTATTTTGAAACAGGGTCTCACTAGGTTGATGTTCTCACTACTTGCTGAGGCTGTATACTTGAACCTGTGATCCTCCTGTCTCAGACTCCCAAGTACTGGGATTACAGGTATGCCCCACCATGTCTGGCTGACTCGATCTTT
>PVLC010034382.1:0-18330 GCA_004027655.1 Graphiurus murinus
TAATTGACTCCCTCTTGAAAAATGCATTGTCAGTATACTTTCTGGATATTAGTGTATAGTTTATGTTTACATTTAGCATAAAGTATAAGGATGGAGAATAACAATCAATATTTGAGCTTAAGGTGCTGTGCTTAGGTGCTTTACATGTTTTCTTGTGTGCTCCTCATAGCAACTCTCTAAGTTTATCACAGTTGAAGAAAGTGAGGCTCTGAAATGTTAAATAACTCACCAAAGTTCTAAAGTGGAGCTACTGGAACTCAACCTCAGATCAGCCTGATTCAGGCTTTTTGTTTCATCATATTCTCTAACTTCCTAAAGCATCATTGCGTAAATACATCTATTTAGTATTTCCCTGTACCATTTTTCCTTTATTTTTTGTCTGTAAATACAGTTCCCTGCAAATGTAAACTGTAAGAAGATAAAAAGCAGTCAGGCGTGGTGGCGCACACTTGTAATCCCAGCATTTAGGAGGCTGAGTCCGGAGGATCTGGGTTTTCGGCCAGCCTCAGCTACCTACCTAGTGAGGCACTCCGCAACTTAGTGAGACCCTGTTTCAAAATAAAGAATAAAAAATAGGGCTGGGGATGTAGCTTGGAGGTAGAATGCTCCTGAGTTCAATCCCCAGTACCGAAAAAAAAAAAAAAAAAAGATAAAAAGCCAGAACTGTGTAGCTCTTTTACCAGTATGTATAGTGGATATAGTGGCAAGGATGCTTAATAAAGTGCCTTACTGATACAAAAAGTTGTTTCTAGTATTTTGGCCAATATCTTTTTTTTTTTGCGGTACTGGGAATTGAACTCGGGGGCATTCTACCTCCGAGCTATACCCCCAGCCCTATTTTTTATTCTTTATTTTGAAACCGAGTCTCACTAAGTTGCGGAGTGCCTCACTAGGTAGCTGAGGCTGCCCGCGAAGCCACATCCTCCGGTCTCAGCCTCCCGAATGCTGGGATTACAAGCGTGCGCCACCACGCCCGGCTTTGGCCAATATCTTTTTAACAATCTGATAATTTCTTTTATATATGAATGAAATAAAGAATGAGAAATAATCAGAATTACGTTGCTCTGATTGTAACCTGAAGTTAATCCTAGAAGGATTTAGTCCCAGAAGGAAACAGTAATATGTTACATAAAGGTGAAAGTATTAAAGAATCATTTGAAAGATTTGATAGTTTGTTAGTTTCCTTTAGTAATTACAAACAGGACATTAATATTATCGCTTGGGGCTCTGACATTCATAATTTACGAATTTCCCCAGTGTAACTCAGTGTTCTTTTCCTCCTATTAATTATGAGATTTAAATTTTATTTCTTTTGTTTTTTTAAACTTCATGTCAGGATATGGTTATACAAGCACTTCAGAAAACTAATAACAGAAGTATAGAAGCAGCAATTGAATTCATTAGTAAAATGAGTTACCAAGATTCTCGGCGGGAGCAGATGGCTGCAGCAGCTGCCAGACCTATTAATGCCAGCATGAAACCAGGTGATTCATCAACACATTTTTTTTCTAGACTCTTTTATGGTATAGTTTTAAAACATATATGTCTATCAAGTCTTTGGTCTTAGAAAATTCTAAAAGCATCCCAGTAAATGAAACTCTAAAATTAAGAGAATAATGAAGCCGGGCGTGGTGGCGCACACTTGTAATCCCAGCATTTGGGAGGCTGAGACCGGAGGATCCAGGTTGCGGCCAGCCTCAGCTACCTAGTGAGGCACTCCGCAACTTAGTGAGACTCGGTTTCAAAATAAAGAATAAAAAATAGGGCTGGGGGTATAGCTCAGAGGTAGAACGTCCGAGTTTAATCCCCAGTACTGCAAAATAAACAAATAAATAAATAAGAACTAGGGTATAGCTTGGAGGAAAATGCCTCTGGGTTCAACCTCTAGTACCCCCAAAAGGAGTTTGACAGGTAATTCTGATAAGCAACAGTATATGTTGAGAACTACCTGACTGTATTGCAACTAAACTATATTATTTCAGCCAGGTGTAGTGGTACACACTTGTAATCCCAGAACTTGGGAGGCTGAGACAGGAGGATCACAGTTTTGCAGCTAGCCCCAGCTACTTAGTAATGTCCTCTGCAACTTAGTGAGACCCTATTTGTTTCAAAATAAAGAATAAAAAATAGGGCTAAGGGTGTGGCTCAGAGGTAGAATGCCCCTAGGTTCAGTCCTCAGTTATGCAAAAAAATAAAATTTATCATTCTCCCCCAAATACCATAATTCAAACTAGCCTTTTTTTCCTCTTTGTATTTTTGTTTCATATTTTAAGAGTAGTATGTGTTCATTACAGAATATTTAGACAAAAACTAAGCAAAAAAGAAATACCACTGTTAATTACAACATGATTTTGGTATGCTAATTTATAGTTTTTTTTCCCTATGGAAAATGAGTGGATATATATACACACATACATATATATGTATTTATGTATATTTTGGTGGGGTTTTTTGGGGGGCAATCCTGGGGTTTGAACCCAGGAGTGCTATTTCATTGAGCTACATCCCCAGCCCTTTTGTTTTTATTTTTTACTTTGAGACTGGTCCCAGGCCTTGAACTTGCAGTCCTCCTGCCTCAGCCTGCTGAATTGCTGGAATTACAGTCATGCACCACCATGCCCTGCTATATGGGTGTATTTTTGTGATTCTTGTGTTTTATGCAAAAGGGAGGAAGGTCATAATAAATCCTACTTTATTCATTTAATATGCCATGCCTAACTTTCTTTGTTATTAAATGTTGTACAAAGTGTATTTTGTATGGGTGGTTCTGGGGATCAAACCACAAGCCTCATGCATGCTAAGCATGTGCTTTTTACCACTGAGCTATATCCCCAGCCCTACAAAATAATTCTAATAGCCCATTAAAATAGATTTATCATATACTTTAACTAGTCTCCTCTCCTATTTTCGGACATTTGCCTTGTTTCCTTTTTTTTTTTTTGGTGGTTCTGGGGATTGAACTCAGGAGCATTCTACCTCCAAGCTACACCCCCAGCCCTATTTTTTATTCTTTATTTTGAAACTGGGTCTCACTAAGTTGCGGAGTGCCTCACTAGGTAGCTAAGGCTGGCCTCGAACCCGGATCCTTCAGTCTCAGCCTCCCAAATGCTGGGATTATAAGCGTTCGTCACCATGCCCAGCTCTCTATTTTGTTTTTAAACCTGTGTAGCTAAATCTTTATACATACTTAATGATTTCCTAAGAGTAAATTTTATATGCTTGTCAAAAAAAATTTTACAGATATTGCTGTTTAGAAAGATAGTACGAGCATATATTCTTCCTATCAATTTACAGTGAGAATGCCTGTTTGTAAAGCTTGAATTTTATCATTTTTGTCTTTTTTTTCTCTCTGTTTTTTTGGTACCAGGGATTGAACCTAGAGGCATTCTACTTTGATCTACACGCCCAACCTTTTTATTTTTTATTTTGAAACAGGGTCTTGGTAAGTTGTTGATGCTGTCCTTGAACCTGTGATGCTCCTGTCTCAGCCTTCCAAGAACTGAGATTACAAGCACTGTACCACCACTCCCGCTCATATTTATTTTTTTGTGATGAGAACACTTAAAATCTACTCTCAGCAGTTTTCAAGAATGTAATAGCCGGGCATGGTGGCGCACGCTTGTAATCCCAGCATTTGGGAGGCTGAGACCGGAGGATCCGGGTTCGCGGCCAGCCTCAGCTACCTAGTGAGGCACTCCGCAACTTAGTGAGACTCGGTTTCAAAATAATAAAGAATAAAAAATAGGGTTGGGGGTATAGCTCGGAGGTAGAATGCCCCTGAGTTCAATCCCCAGTACCGAAAAAGAAAAAAAAAAGAATGTAATATATTCTTACCAACCATAATCACCATTTTGTATAACAGATCTCTTAAACTTTTCCCCTATTTTATTTTATTTTATTTATTTATTTATTACAGTACTGGGGATTGAACCCAGGGACATTCTATCTCTGAGCTACATTCTCAGCCCTATATTTTATTCTTTTTTTTTTTTTTTTTGGTTCTGGGGATTGAACTCAGAGGCATTCTACCTCCGAGCTACACCCCCAGCCCTATTTTTTTATTCTTTATTTTGAAACTGAGTCTCACTAAGTTGCGGAGTGCCTCACTAGGTCGCTGAGGCTGGCTGCGAACCCGGATCCTCCGGTCTCAGCCTCCCGAATGCTGGGATTACAAGCGTGCGCCACCACGCCCGGCTATATTTTATTCTTTATTTTGAAACAGTATCTCACTAAGTTGTGGAGGGCCTTACTAAGTAGCTGAGGCTGACTGCAAACCTGTGATCCTCCTGTTTCAGGCTCCCAAGCACTGGGGTTACAGGCATGCTTCCACCATACCTGGCTCTATTTTTGTAATTCTTGAAAGAGAGTTGAGTGTTATTTCGTATTATCAGAATTGCGAGCTAAAATTTTCAAAAACAAGAGGTTAAAACCACGTTTTATTTTGTTTTTTTTTTTCTTTTTTGCGATCCTAGGGAGTGTGCAACAATCAATTAACCGCAAACAAAGCTGGAAAGGTTCCAAAGAGTCCTTAGTTCCTCAGAGACATGGCCCACCTATTGGAGAAAGTGTGGCCTATCGTTCTGAAAGTCCCAATTCACAGACAGATGTAGGAAGACCTTTGTCTGGATCTGGTATAACAGCATTTACTCAAGCTCACTCTACCAATGGACAGAGAGTGAACCCTCCACCGCCACCTCAAGTAAGGAGTGTCACTCCTCCACCACCTCCAAGAGGCCAGACTCCCCCTCCACGAGGAACAACTCCCCCGCCCCCCTCATGGGAACCAAACCCTCAAACGAAGCGCTATTCTGGGAACATGGAGTACGGAATGTCCCGAATCTCTCCTGTGCCACCTGGGGCATGGCAAGAGGGCTTTCCTCCACCACCTCTTAACACTTCCCCCATGAATCCTCCTAACCAGGGACAGAGAGGCATTAGTTCTGTTCCCGTTGGCAGACAACCAATCATCATGCAGAGTTCTAATAAATTTAACTTTCAGCCAGGGAGACCTGGAATTCAAAATGGTGGTGGTCAAACTGATTTTATGATACACCAAAATGTTGTCCCTGCTGGCGCTGTGAATCGGCAGCCACCCCCTCCATATCCTCTGACCCCAACTAGTGGACAAAACCCTTCTGCTTTACAAACAGGGGGACCTGCTGCTCCTTCATCATACACAAATGGAAATATTCCTCAGTCTATGATGGTGCCAAACAGAAACAGTCACAACATGGAACTTTATAACATTAATGTACCTGGACTACAAACAACTTGGCCTCAGTCATCTTCTGCTCCTGCCCAGTCTTCCCCAAGCAGTGCGCATGATATTCCTACATGGCAACCTAACATACCAGTGAGATCAAATTCTTTTAACAATCCATTTCCTAATAGAACAAATCACTCTGCTAATTCTCAGCCTTCAGCTACAACAGTCACTGCAATCACACCAGCTCCTATTCAACAGCCTGTGAAAAGCATGCGTGTATTAAAACCGGAGCTGCAGACTGCTTTAGCACCTACCCATCCTTCTTGGATACCACAACCAATTCAAACTGTTCAACCCAGCCCTTTTTCTGAGGGTACCACTTCAAATATGACTGTTATGCCACCTGTTGTTGAAGCTCCAAACTATCAAGGTCCACCACCACCTTATCCAAAACATCTGTTACACCAAAACCCATCTGTTCCTCCATATGAGGCAATAAATAAATCTAGTAAAGAAGACCAGCCTACCTTGCCCAAGGAAGATGAGGGTGAGAAAAGTTTTGAAAATATTGATAGTGGGGATAAAGAAAAGAAACAGATTACAACTTCACCTATCACCGTTAGGAAAAACAAGAAAGACGAAGAGCGAAGGGAATCTCGTATTCAGAGTTATTCTCCTCAGGCATTTAAATTCTTTATGGAGCAGCATGTAGAAAATGTCCTCAAATCTCATCAGCAACGTCTGCATCGTAAAAAACAATTAGAGAACGAAATGATGCGGGTAAAACCTTTTAAAATAACTTTTTATACTTCATTATCTGTCTTCTTTGTATTTATTTTTAAAAGTTGTGCTCCAGTATTTTCTTACTTCTTATAGATAAATGTAATAAATTATCGATCAAGTGGGCAAGCAAAGCATTTTTATTGTAACATTGTATTTTAACATTTCAAGATTTATTCAGAATTTCCTGTAATAAAGTTCTTGTGTAAATTAAGAAAAATATAATTTACATTATACAGTTTTAGGTGTACACATCCTTTTATATGGAAATTGGAGCAAGGGTTTTTTTTAGACTTTACACATTATCTTACAACATTTAAAAATCTACAAATATCTGGGTCAGATTGTCAAAGATAGAGGCCTTCAGTTACTTCCCCCCTTTAATTTCATTTTTATTTCCTAGAGGAAAATGTGCTAAATTTAAGTGAAAGTGTGCTAAAAAGGAGATCAGAATACATAAAGACTCACTTTAGATTTGTGTTGTGATCTCATATAAATCTCTTAACTAGATACTGTGTATCATTATCATAATTTTTATCATGTGCTTAGATTTTATTTCCTGATCTTAAATCTACCACTCAAAATCCAAGATAAACCTTACGATTAAACAACTTCATATGCTTCAGAGTTACTCTTTTAAAATGATTATTCCAAATCTGATTTTATAGTACAGCATTATTGATTCTGAATTATGTTAGATGAAAAATACCATGATAAATCTCTGACTGATCCACATTGTAGTTCTTAGGATTTCTTACTAAAGTCTGTCTGTATGTATTTTCTTAGTTTATTTTTCCTTTTTCCTCTTCACTTTCACTAATAGCTGATTTAAACTTTTATGGTGTTGGAAGCTTTGCTGACTTCTGTAGCCTCCATTACTGTGTAGGCAAGTAAGATTTTAAGAGAAACAGTTCTATGCTAAGTCTGGCATGCCACCTTCTTAAAAGATTCTGCATGCAAATGCGCATCCTAACAGAAGCATGAGGTTGCTATATTTGAATTAGTCTTGGCATTTCTAAAATTAGACCCTACTTTTCTAGTTGAAATCCTCTTCTGTTTAGACCCTTCAGTTAGTTCTTATTAACTAGCCAAAAGAAATTGTTCCTGCCTTCTAAATCCAGGTACTTTACTTAAAATTTGGTTTTATTCTTTACATCTCTTTTTCTTTAGAGATATATACATCTTTATAAATCACACTACTCTTTGAAATATTCAGAAATATCTGAAAGATTGTAACCAGTTTGTCTTATTTATTTATATTATTATTATTATCATTATTATTATTATTATTATTATTATTATTATTATTATTGCAGTACTGGGGATTAAACCCAGGGGTATTCTACCTCTGAGCTATACACCCAGCCCTATTTTTTATTCTTTATTTTTGAAACAGGATCTCACTAAGTTGTGGAGGGCTTCACTAAGCAGCTAAAGCTGGCTATGAACCTGCAATCCTCCAGTCTCAGCCTCCCAAGTACTGGGATTACAAGTGTGCACTACCACGCCTGACTCAGTCTCAGTTTGTTTGTTTTAAATGAGATAGAAACATTTTGCAGTTTGTGATAAAGGTGGGCTGTGATTCCCACTTTTTCTAATGCCTTAAGATATATATATATATATACATATATGTGTGTATATATATATATATATATACACATGTATATATATAAAAAGACTGTCAATTACTCTTGTGTATTTTTCGAGAACAGGGAAAGGCTTAGTAATTTAGAGAAAACATTCTTTTGTTATTTATAATACATATTTTTTTTAGAATAAATGAGTTTGGAATGGAAGAATTCCTTTTCATCCAAGATAAAATGAGAGGAAGAATATTTGAGGTCTAAACATTTCATTTAAAAAAGCATTTAGAGCTAGATGTGGTACAACCCTGTAATCCCAGTACTTGGGAGGCTGAGACAGGAGGATCACAGGTTTGAAGCCAGCCTCAGCAATTTAGCAAGACCCTGTTTCAAAATAAATATAAAAAAAGGGGTGGGGGTATAATTCATAGGTAGAATGCCCCTAGGTTCAATCCCCAGCCAAAAAAAAAAAAAAAAGCATTTGGTGAAGGCAGTCTAATCCTGTAATTTGGGTTGAATATGCATGGAGAGAGTTGAGAATGCATGTTAATACAGATATTTGTTTTACTGCACACTGGGAACCTATATTTTGAGTGCTCTACTACAGAAGAATAGAAAACTGGTAGGATCTTGTTTTCCTCAGCTGAATTTGCATACTCACCTACCTCTTAAGCTGCACTCTTGATCATTAATTTTCTCTGAAATATATTCTAGATTTCTAACATGCTTTATTAAAGACTATTATGCATTTAACCTTTAAATATATGCCTGAATTTTTTCTAAGCATTTTAAAATATTCAATATTGAAGAAGACAATTCTTCATTTAACATTTAGTTTATTTATCTAGGTTGGATTGTCTCAAGACGCCCAGGATCAAATGAGAAAGATGCTTTGCCAAAAAGAGTCTAATTACATTCGTCTCAAGAGGGCAAAAATGGACAAATCTATGTTTGTGAAGATAAAGACACTAGGAATAGGAGCATTTGGTGAAGTCTGTCTAGCAAGAAAAGTAGATACTAAGGCTTTGTATGCAACAAAAACTCTTCGGAAGAAAGATGTTCTGCTTCGAAATCAAGTCGCTCATGTTAAAGCTGAGAGAGATATATTGGCTGAAGCTGACAATGAATGGGTAGTTCGCTTATATTATTCATTCCAAGATAAGGACAATTTATACTTTGTGATGGATTACATTCCTGGGGGTGATATGATGAGCCTGTTAATTCGAATGGGCATCTTTCCAGAAAATCTGGCACGATTCTACATAGCAGAACTGACCTGTGCAGTTGAAAGTGTTCATAAAATGGGTTTTATTCATAGAGACATTAAACCTGATAACATTTTGATTGATCGTGATGGTCATATTAAATTGACTGACTTCGGCCTCTGCACTGGCTTCAGATGGACACATGATTCTAAGTACTATCAGAGTGGTAAGCAAACTCAAAATTTATTTTAGTTTATAATGTGATTTATTTATGCAATAAAATGCAAAGTGGTACCATCACTGCATGGGAACTGAAGACTGGGGTCAGGACTTGCCTCTCTTAGATAAACTTGGGTGAATCCTTTAGGCACTTAGACTTACAAAATGAAAGTGTGTTCAATTTGAATAATTCTAAATATTACTATTTTTGAGATAGGTTCTTTACAAATTTTAATTTGAAATGTCAGATGATGCTTTTAAAATAATGTGTGTAGGGAGTTACTGGGGATTGAACCCAGGGACACTCTACCTCTCCACCCCTATTTGTTTGTTTTTTGGAACAGGGTCTCACTAGATCATTGACAGTCTTGTTACTTGCTGAGGCTGTCCTCAAACGTGCAACCTACCAGGCGTGGTGGCACACACCTGTAATTCCAGTACTTGAGTACTTGCCAGGCTGAGACAGGAGGATCACAGGTTCACAGCCAGCCTCAGCAACTTGGTGAGGCCCTCTGCAACATATTGAGACTCTGTTTCAATACATATATGTAAAAAAAGAAAAGGGGGTTTAGCTCAGAGATAGAACATCCCTCGGTTCAGTCCTTAGTACCTACCACACACACACAAAAGAAAAAACCCTGCAATCCTCCTGTCTCAGCAAAGATTACAGGTATGCACCACCATGCCCAGCTTAAAATAATTTTTAAATGAAGCCCTAATAACCAATACTTTGGAAGCTCCTTAAACAATCACTTCCCTTCTTTCTTCCAGAGATAACCACTATTTCAGAATATCATAATTAGTTCTTTTTTTCTATACTTTTATCACACATCTATATCCCTGAGCAATGTTATTTCATTTTGCCTGCTGCTAAACCTTTATTTAAATGTGATCATTCTATATATATTCTTCTGTGTTGAGGGTTTTTTTTTTTATGTTTGAGGTTTCTTCATGTTACTGCATATCACATTTATTTTTACTGCTATGTAGTATTTCATTGTGTGACTATTAGGCAATTTATTTAACCCTAAACAGTTTATGTAGCTGGGCATGGTGCATATCTGTAATCCTGGTATTTTGGAGGATGAGACAAGAGGATCAAGGTTTGAGGACAGGCTTAGCAACTTAGCAAGACCCCATATTAAAATAAAGAATAAAGAATAAGGACTGGACGTGCAGCTTGGAGGTAGAAAAAAAATTATGTATATAGTTCTATTTAACCCTATGACACTGTGAGGGAGGATGAAGAAAACGAGGCTTAGTTAGATGAAGTAACTTGCTCAGGGTCAGACAAAAATAAGTATAAGGGTTAGGCTTTGAACCCAGGTTTGTCTGATTGCAGGGCACATGTTAACTCTACCGCAACACATTGCCTCACCAAGATCCTTTCAAACACTAATGGGAGTGTAAGTTGATCTAACATTTGTTGGATGCTTACTGTGCACTAAGTGCTTTACATATATTCTAATTTAAGGGTCATAACAGTCCCCTAAGGTAAGTTTATTAGCCTTCTGTGCTTGTGTGAGCACAAGTAGATTTATCTTAAGTGAACAGAATTTCGCATCTCCCCTGGAGTTGGAGTTCTTAAAAATAAGATTCTTAAGCTCTAGTCTTGTGTGTGTGTGTGTGTGGGGGGGTGCTGGGGATTGAGCCAAGAGGTATTCTTTTGAGTTATACCTCCAGCCAAAAAAAAATTTTTTTTTTTCAGTGCTGGGGATTGAACTTACGGGCATTCTACCTCAGAGCCATATCCCCAACCCTTTTTTTTTTTTTTTTTTTTGTGGTACTGGGGATTGAACTCAGGGACATTCTACCTCCGAGCTACACCCCCAGCCCTATTTTTTTTGGTTTTTTTTGCGGTACTGGGGATTGAACTCAGGGGCATTCTACCTCCGAGATATACCCCCAGCCCTAGTTTTTTTATTCTTTATTTTGAAACCGAGTCTCGCTAAGTTGCGGAGTGCCTCACTAGGTAGCTGAGGCTGGCCGCGAACCCGGATCCTCCGGTCTCAGCCTCCCGAATGCTAGGATTACAAGCGTGTGCCACCACACCCGGCCACAGCTCTATTTTTAATTCTTTATTTTGAAACTGGGTCTCACTAAGTTGCGGAGTGCCTCACTAGGTAGCTGAGGCTGGCTGCGAAGCCAGATCCTCCAGTCTCGGCCTCCCAAATGCTGGGATTACAAGTGTGCACCACCACGCCCGGCTTCCACCTCCAGCCAATTTTTACTTTTTTATTTGGAAACAGGATCTCACCAACTTGCTGAGCCTGGCTTCGAACCTGTGATCCTCCTGTCTCAGCCTCCCAAATACTAGATATTCCAGTCTTTTGAGTAAAAATCTTCACTGGAGAGACTCTGTTTCAAAATACGGAATAAAAAATAAGGCTGGGGTGTAGCTTGGAGGTAGAATGCCCCTGGGTCCAATCCCCAGTACTGCAAAAGAAAAAAAGAAAAAAAAACATCTTCACTGGAGAATAGATGTCGTATTTTAATCAAACTTCCCAGATGGTCATTATAGTTAGGTTAGTATCAGATACATTTTTCTAGGTGACTTCATCTTGTCTCTCTTTATTTTGGGGTTTTTTTTTGGACCTGGGGATTGAACTCAGGGGCAGTCTACCTCCAAGCTACACCCCTAGCCCTACTTTATTTTTGTTTGGAAACAGGGTTTCATTAAGTTGCTGCAGGCCTTACCAAGTTGCTAAGGCTGGCCTCAAACCTGTAATCCTCCTCTGTCTCAGCCTCCCAAGAACTGGGATTATAGGCATGTACCACCATGCTGGGCTCCATCTTAGTTTTAAATACCATATATATTCAATGACTTTCAGAAGAGGCCTCTCTGGAATTACTATATATCCAGGTGCTTATTGCATACCCCCACATGGATTTCAGATAGGTCTTTGAAACTTAACAAGTAGGCCTTTCAGAGTTGCCAGCAGGCGAGTCTCAATTACCATGCCCAATATCTACTCCCCTCCAGTCTTTCCCATGTTAGTACTCACCTAGTTATTCTGATCCCCCCCACACACACATCTTATCAACTTGTCCTGTTTACTCCACCTCTAGAATCCATCATGAATCTATTTCTTTGCAGCTCCATTATTACCATTCAAACTTACTTTTTGTTGTTGTTGTTGTTTTCTTTTCTTTTCAGTACTGGGGATTGAACCTAGGGCTTCACACGCACTAGGCAGGCACTGGGCTACGTCCCCAACCTTTTCATTTTATTCTGAAACAAGGTATCACTAAGTTGCCCAGGCTGGCTCCTAACTTTGCATCCTTCTGCCTCAACCTGTTGAGTAGCTGTGATTGAAGACATGGGCTACTTTACTCAATCTGTTTATACATCTTAGCTAATGCCACCTTCTCAACTAGTATCCCTTAGACACTCAGTCTTATGTAGCTGTTCAGTCATATTTGTCTTGTCACTCTTTGTAGGAGGTGTGGTGGTGTTCACTTGGGAATCCTTACGTTCAAGGCCATCCGCAACAACTTAGAACCTCAACAATTTAATGAGTCTCTGTTTCAAAATAGTAAAATAGGGCTGGGTACAGTTCAGTGGTAAAATGCCCTTGGGTTCAATCTACTGTACCATGAAAAGAAAAAAAAGAGTCTTCTTATGTTGCCCAGGTCCAACTTAAACTCTGGGGTTCAACTAATCCTCTTGCTTCAGCCTCTTGGGAGCACAAGTGTGCACCACCAGATCCAGCCATTTTTTGGGGAGTGGAGTGGGGTACTAGGAATCAAACCTAGGGTCTTGTGCTAAACATGTGCTTTACCACTGGCCTATGCCCTCAGCCCCATCATCACCATGTTTCTTCTCTGTATTTGTTGTTTCTTCCTCTACTAGAATGTTTCCTGCCTGAGTGAAGAGCTTTGTCTTTCTTATTGTCATTTGTTGAATGAATGAAATACCAATCTAGTTGGTTTCAAAGTTTGCCCAAGTAAACCATTCATTTGTGGTACTGGAGATTGAACCCAGGAGTATTCTACCTCCAAGTTCTACACCCCCAGCACATTTTTTCTTTATTTTTAAACAATTTCACTAGGTTGCTGAGAGTCTTAAGTTGCTGAGGTTGGTCTTGAACCTGCAATCCTCCTTTCTCACTTTCTCAACCTCCAAAGTACTGAGATTACAGGCCACCCTGGATCTGAGTAACCTTTTTTTTTTTTTTTTGCTTTTTTGCTTTAAAAATAGAAATTTAAGCTTGGTGTGTGGTGGCACATGCTTGTAATCCCAGTACTTTTGGAGGCAGAGACAGCAGGATCAGAGGTTCAAGGACAGCCTCAGCAAGTAGTGAGACTCTCAACCGAGTGAGACCCTGTTTCTAAATTAAAAATAGCACTGGGAGTGTATCTTGGAGTTAGAATGCACCTAGGCTCAATCCCTAGTGACCCCCCTCCCCCCACACACACATATTATTTTTTCACAGTTCTGGAGAAACTTAAGATGTGGACAAGGTTAGTTCCTCCTATGGCCTCTGTTCTTGGCTTGTAGATGCCACCTGTGTCCTGACATGGCTATCCCTCTGTAACACACTTAATCTTACTTACTCATGACTCATATTGTTGTCATTTGACATTGAGTAAATTACTGAGCCTTCTGTTTATCCTATTGATATCTCAGAAAACTAGGCCCTAACAGTAAACAAGGGAGAATGTTGATTACCCTAACTCCGAAGATTGAACAGACTTTAGGTTTTCTCTTGTCCTTGTTTTCATTAAGTTTTTCTTTTCCTTTTCTTATACAGGCGACCATCCACGGCAAGATAGTATGGATTTCAGTAATGAATGGGGTGATCCCTCAAACTGTCGATGTGGAGATAGACTAAAACCATTGGAGCGAAGAGCTGCACGCCAGCATCAGCGATGTCTAGCACATTCTTTAGTTGGGACCCCTAATTATATCGCACCTGAAGTATTGCTACGAACAGGTGAAGCATGTATTTAATAAATAATCTCAATAGGCCTTTAGACAAGCCAAAACCTGGAGTAGAATATGCCTTATTTTTCAGGTTTATTGATAAAAGTATTTATTTTGCAGTGTAAAATCATGGCTTAATGTTAATGTTGGTTGTATTCAGAGCATTTTAAAAGAGTGCTTATGAATAACTATAATTTTGGTATCTTTAGGATATACACAGTTATGTGATTGGTGGAGTGTTGGTGTTATTCTTTTTGAAATGTTGGTGGGACAACCTCCTTTCTTGGCACAAACACCACTAGAAACACAGATGAAGGTAAGGTATAGAACCTATATCAAAAGAATTGTTCAAAAGAATTGTTACAAAGTCCTGCCGGGCGTGGTGGCGCACGCTTGTAATCCCAGCATTCGGGAGGCTGAGACCGGAGGATCCGGGTTCGCGGCCAGCCTCAGCTACATAGTGAGGCACTCCGCAACTTAGTGAGACTCGGTTTCAAAATAAAGAATAAAAAATAGGACTGGGGGTGTAGCTCGGAGGTAGAATGCCCCTGAGTTCAATCCCCAGTACCGCAAAAAAACAAAACAACAAAAAAAAAAAACAAAGTCCTTAAACATGGACCTTTATTAGTACGGCTGAGTATCCCCTATCTGAAATGCTTGAAGCCAGAAGTGGTTCAGATTTTTAGAATATTTCCATGTGCATGAGGTATCTCGGGGATGGTACCCACGCATAAGCATGAAATTCATTTATTTTTCATATACACCTTACACATATAGCCCGAAAGCATTTTATACTATGTTTTTAGTGCTGTTTCATGGGCTTTTTGTTGTTTTGTTCCATTTGTTGCAGGGTTGGGAATCAAACTCAGGGCCTCACACATGCTAGGCGAGTGCTCTACCACTGCATTACATCCCCAGTGTAACTATCACATGACCGAAAGCATTTTATACTATGTTTTTAGTGCTGTTTCATGGGCTTTTTGTTGTTTTGTTCCATTTGTTGCAGGGTTGGGAATCAAACTCAGGGCCTCACACATGCTAGGCGAGTGCTCTACCACTGCGTTACATCCCCAGTGTAACTATCACATGAGGTTAGGCATGGAATTTTCACTCATGGCATCATATCAACATTTAAAGAGTTTTGGGTTTTAGAGCATTTCCGATTTTGGAATTTTGGATTACGGATATTCAAACTGTACTTCACTTGGAACATCTTAATCTGGAGTTAAAGGGTGAATTTATAAAGGTATATTAACCCACTAATATTTCATGTATGAACTCTAATCTTTATCATCCCACTATCACTATACTCTTATATCTACCCTCACTCATACAGGTATACTCCATAAAGGGTGTGTGTGTGTGTGTGTGTGTGTGTAGGGGAGTACTTGGGAATTGAACCCCTGGGCATCTACCCCTGAGCTACACCCCAGCCCCATTTTATTTTATTTTTTTAAATTTTGAAACATGGTGTCAGTTGTAGAGAGCCTTGCTAAGTTGCTGAGAACCTGTGATCCTCCTGTGTCAGTCTTTTTTTTTTTTTTTTTTAGTACTGGGGATTGAGCTCAGGGGCATTCTACCTCCGAGCTATACCCCCAGCCCTATTTTTTATTCTTTATTTTGAAACAGGGTCTCACTAAGTTGCAGAGTGCCTCACTAGGTAGCTATCTATGGCTGGCCGCAAACCCAGATCCTCCGGTCTCAGTCTCCCAAATGCTGGGATTACAAGTGCGCGCCACCCCGCCTGGCTCCTGTCTCAGTCTTCTAAGTACAAGGATTATAGGCATGTGCCACTACGCCGAGGTCCTCATAAGTTCTTTAGGATCTTTAGAAGATTTATTCCAATTTACTCCTTGTTAGCCATTTGTATGACCTTCCATGTACATTCTAGCCCCAAACTACAAGTATACATCTGTATCTCCACTTGAGAATACCTCTGGCACTTGAATGAGAAACTGCCTACATACAAAGTTTTGTTTGCTCTTAGGTGCAGGGGTAATGGGGAGTGAACTTGGGCATTCCGTCTCCAACAGCCCTATTTTATTATTTTTATTTTGAGACAGGGTCTCACTAAGTTGTCGAGGCTGGCCTTGAACTTGTGATCCTCCTGTTTCTGCCTCCCAAGTACTAGGATTGCAGGTGTGGGCCACCATGCCTAGCAGCCTTGCTTTCTAATAATTTCCTCTCATGGTAACTAATCTGGTCCCATGAGAGCAACAACTCAAACTCACTCCTGCAAGATGGCATTATTGTTTTTATGAAGGCCAAATCTTCATGACCCATATAAATGCCTTTTTATTTTTTTATTTTTTGTGTGTGGTACTGGGGATTGAACACAGAGGCATTTTACCTTCGTGCTATACCTCCAGCCCAGTTTTATTTTTTGTTTGGAAACAGGGTCTCACTAGGTTGATAAGAGTCTCACTGCTTGTTGAGGCTGTCCTCAAACCTGCGACCTTCCAGTCTCAGCCTTCCAAGGACTGGTATTACAGGCATGCACCACCACGCCCAGCCATAAAAGCCTTTTTAAAAATTATGTATTTATTTTTTTACTGCAGTATTAGCAATTAAACCTCAGGCCTTGTACATACTAGGCATGTGCTCTACCACTGAGCTACATCCCCCGTCCTTTTTAGGTGTTTTGAGACAGTGTCTCATTAGGTTGTCCAGCCTGGCCTCAAACTTCATCCTCCTGCCTCAGCTTCCCAAATTGCTGGGATTACTGCTGTGCACCACTATGCCCTGCTCCAGATGCTTCTTAAAGGCCTTAGCATTTTAAACACCTTCACAGTGGGAACCAAGACTCAAGATGAGTTTTGGTGGGACCAAACCATAGCAGTATGGGTTTCAGTCCTTCCAGCACCTTTATTTTATTTATTTATTTATTTTTGTGCGGTACTGGGGATTGAACTCAGGGGCATTCTACCTCCGAGCTATACCCCCAGTCCTATTTTTTATTCTTTATTTTGAAACCGAGTCTCACTAAGTCGCGGAGGGCCTCACTAGGTAGCTGAGGCTGGTCGCGAAGCCAGATCCTCCGGTCTCAGCCTCCCAAACGCTGGGATTACAAGCGTGCACCACCACACCCGGCTCCTTCCAGCACCTTTAAATATCCATTTCCTTCTGTCCTCCTTTGTGTGTGTGTGGGGGGGGGGTGATTTAATCCTGGTGATTAAATCCAGGGGCATTAGGCACTATACCCCTAGCTCTATTTTATTCTTTAAATTTTGAAACAGGCCCTCTGTAATTTAATGAGATATCATTCCAAGTAATGCATCATTTTTCTCTGACTGCTTACAGTAATTTTTGTCTTTCACTTTCAGTAGTGTACTCATGATGTATCTGGGCATGGATTTCTTATTGGTTTATACTATTTGGTGTTAACTAAGTATCCTAACTTTGTTGGTTTCTATCACATTTGGAGAGTATTTAGCCATCTTTTTTTTTTTTTTTTTTTTGGTAGTACTAAGGATTGAACCCAGGAGAATTGTACCTGTGAGCTATACCTCTAGCCCTATCACTAGTTGTTGAGACTGGCTGTGAACCTTAGATCCTTCTAAGTCAGCCTCCCAAGTTCTGAGATAACAGGCATGTGCCACCATGCCTGGCTTAGCCATCATTTCTTAAAGCATTTTTGTGTACAACACACACTCCTCACTCTCCTTTTGGGAGTCCATTGTCAAGAATGTTAGGTTTTCTGGTGTAGTACTACAGATTCCTGAGGTTCTGCTCATATTATAAATCCTTGTTTTCTCTGTTATTCAGATTGCATAATTTTTTGTCAGTCTTTTAAGTTCACTGACACTTTCCTCTGACATACTGGTATTAGGCATATCCACTGAGTTTTTAGTTATTTTTCACTTCTAAAATTTCCATTTGGTATTTCTATATCTTCAATTGCTTCGATGAAATTCTTTTACTTCATTTCTAGAGTAGTCACCATTATTTGCAGCAATTTTATAGTGACCACTATAAAGTTCTTGTCAGATAATTCTACTGTGTCATTTCAACACTATTGTCTCTTCCTATGTGAGTTGAAATTTTTCTGGTTGTTTGTGTGCCACATAATTTTGGATTATATTGTACGCATTTTTTTTTAATTTTTTATTGTAGTAATTTGTGCAATATAGCATACATCTTTGTTAAGTACGAGTTGTTAACAACATATTTGCACACAATTCTCATTTGACCCCTTCCCAAATCCCCCCCCGAATCCCCTTCCCCTCCCTCCCCCTCAGGATCACTTCGGTGAGTGACCTTGATATGATTGTGTAAGAACATCTTGTGCTTTAGGGCGTCCCTCTGCCCCCTGCGTCCACTACAATTAAATCAACTGCGTTGTTTATCGAGGATCACTCCTTTTCATCTGGAGACCCTCCTATGCCCCATCTTCTCCCTAGCATCCACATA
>PVLC010034383.1:0-16939 GCA_004027655.1 Graphiurus murinus
GGTACTAGGGATTGAACGCAGGGGCATTCTACCTCCAAGCTATACCCCCAGCCCTATTTTTTATTCTTTATTTTGAAACTGAGTCTCTCTAAGTTGCGGAGTGCCTCACTAGGTAGCTGAGGCTGGCCGCGAACCCGGATCCTCCAGTCTCAGCCTCCCAAATGTTGGGATTACAAGCGTGCGCCACCATGCCCAGCTCTCCAATACATTTCTTATTATGCACTTCTCTGTTATAATCAAAAGTCCTCACAATTCCTTTTTAAAAGTAGGATGCCTTAGCCATTTTCTATTGCTATAACAAAATACTAAAACTAGGGATTTTATAAAGAGTAGAAGTCTATTTGGCTGACAGTTCTGGAGGCTGGTAGTCCAAGAGTGTGGTTCTGGCTTCTACTCAGCATCGGGTGAGGCCCTTCTGGCTGCATCATAAGGTGGTAGAGAGCATCACTTGGCGAGAAAGAGCACACGAACTTCATGAGGTCTCTTTTTCTTATTATGAAGCCACCCATGGAATCATGAAGGTCCCACCCTCTTGACCTCATGGAATTACCCCTCAGAGACCCCACCTTCCAATGCCATCAGCATATGAATTCAGGGGTTTTCAACACATGAACCTTGGGAGGGAACACATTCAAACCTTAGCATATAGTGAGAGCTAATCAGAGTTGGTCTTCCAAAAACATTAGCATTTTAACAGGAACCAGCATGGTAAGTCCTTCTAGTGAAATTCACTGTATCAGCAGACAATCATTAAAGTCAGGGATATGGACTTAGGCCATTGAAATTGTGCCATTAGGGTGGTCATTTACCCTACTGAGATATTCTGATGATGAAACAGAATATTTCATTAACATCAGTTTATGAAGGGCACACAGAGTGTTTATTGTCTACTAAAACATGTGCATCTTCATTTGAAGACAAGCAAAAGAAATCGAGAAATAAAGTTCTATAAAACTTTGAGTAGAATTAATTCTAGACAGTTTACAAGAAATTGATCACACAGTACTTCTGATCATGTTATTTTTAATTTATATAATGATAGATAAAACAGTTCACTGTGTCCTCCTTGATGGTATTTTTCTAAATACAAGACTTCCTTTGAGAGAATTTTAGCAGACAATCAGCTAACATTAAATGAGTATTTTTAGTCACTTAGCAGTGGAGAAAAATATTCAAATTTGAATCACAAAATTATTATATTATCTTTATAAAAGTGATTTCAATATTATATTTGGGTGATGTCTTAAAAAATGCATGTTGTTTTTGTCACTAGAGTAAAATGTTCATAAACATAAATGTGTTCAGCTCTCTGACTGATAATACAATATATAGAATCTCTATATAAAAATGTAACCCTGCTTTTTGGTTGTTATTATAATAAGATATGACAACTATAAAAGTGTCTCAGATAAGAAGCAAAACCAGTAATAAATTTCCCCATTGTTTTTTTAAATGATATACATTCTTTTTCTATTTGAGACTACCTAAAACCAACAATTTTCTACTTTCCAAATGATTATTTCTCAGTAAGAAATGATATATTCCTTAACCGATTCCATATAACGATCAAATCAAATATAAAACAGTTGTAGCGTCCACTAGTGTATCTTAGGAAATAAGAACTTTAAAAAAGAACTTCAACATCTTCTGTTTCCTTGATTTATTAGAAAGGTTTACATATTTTGATTCAGATATACAAATTTATCATAACAAACTACAGAGGATAGTCATACTGGTTGTTACTTTTGTAATCTTATAGGAAAATTCTTTCTGTAAACAAGAGTAGACTTAAAGGAAGGCAACGGGGAGCACCTTAATGCACATGATGTACTTTCAGGAACATATCAAAGTCAATCACTAAACTGAACTTGAGAAGGAGGGAGGGTGAGGGAGTGGGGTGGGAACAGGGGAAGGGTTAAATGAGAAATGTGTGCATGTATGCCTTTACTAGCTTGTACCTAACAAAGATGTATGATTACAATGCACCAATTTAAAAAATAAAATAAAAAAGAGTAGAAAACAAAACATATATTTGCCATGCCTTTAAAGTGTCTGAGACACTTGATCATGTAAATTAGTGATCAACTCAACAACATTTTTTAACCAATCCAACATCTTTGTGAAGAATATTCTTAAACCGGGCATGGTGGCACATGCCTATAATCTCAGTACTTAGAAAGCTGAGAAAGGAGGATTGCAGGCTCAAGGCCAGCCTCAGCAACTTAGGCTGTCAGCAACTTAGTGAGGCCCTGTTCCCAAAATTTAAAAAAAAATTAGGTCTAGGGGTGTAGCTTGAAGGTAAAAAGGCCCTGGATTCCATCTCCAGTAACACACACACACACACACACACACACACACAAAAAAAAAAAAAAAAAACCCAATTTATATTGATATTTTAAGACAGAGAAAACAAATAGGAAGAATATACTGTTTTGTCCTAATATTCCTATTTCTTTTACTTTAGGATTATATAATACTTGTTCAGAAGCAGTAAAATTTTAATGCAAAAAGATATGTCTTCTATCACATTCTGATGTTTTTTGAAATTTATAGCTGAGTCCAGCCAGAGCTCTAAGAATAAAAAAAGCTCCAGACACTCAATAAAGTTCCTCGTCTCAAGTTGTAGAATGTTTTTTTTTTTCGCCCTGCAGGTGTCACTTATATTTTTCTAAAAGTCAGGGCACCTGTTCATTTTTAGAAGTGACACCAGGACTGAAGATTATGAATTTCAAAGAACCTGGTATAGCTTTTCAGCCTATGAGCTGATGGAGAACAGACATGCCAAGTGATGCCATCAATTTTAATTGCATGTGAATTGCGGATGAGAGGGTGCTAGCTGATTCAGAGCACAGGTAGCTACATGGTAGGCTGCTGTAGAGTGTACGGGAAGAGGATGACTACTCAGGGTATTTGATAAAGTTTGGGGGGGAGAAAAACACATGCTGTAAGCTAGAATATAAACACAATAAAGGCAAGAATTTTTGTTCATGACTGTACAAAGCGCCTAGGATACTTCCTTGCACATGAAAGGTATTCAAAAAGTACCTGCTAAACATACAAAATAACTTAGGCTTTACAGATACTCTTTAAATATCAATTTTGCTTCTGAATGGCAAGAGGGGAGACGAGAAGGTGGGGGGGCACCAAGTGCTGTGTGCATGTATGTCAGTGTCAACATGATTTACATTATGATGTGAGTCGATAATGCACTAATAAAAGCTGGATAGGAGCTCCATGTATATAGTGAAGCTGCGAGAGTGTCGCATCGACTGAGCAAACTGCTTCTCCCCTCCTTTGTTCATTCCTTTACTTTTATTAATTCACAATTGTACTTTAATTGCATATCCAAATAAAAATAATTACTTGATGTATACAAGGTATACATTTTTACATAAAACTGGCCAGCTTGTGGTGCTGTATAAATGATAGTTACTTTTTAAAATTTAGCATCTATAGGAAACAAAAAAGCCTACTCTCTTTGGTTGCAGGAGAAAATTATTCTGAAATCATTTCCTGTAACTCTGCACCTTTTAAAACATTGATTTGATAGTTTGTTGATGAAGATAAAGATTATTGCTATGGTTATAGATTAGCAGTAGTGTTTGGTTGGTCAATTATTTAAGTAAATAGATTCAGCAGGAGGAGCAGGTAGGTTTGAAATGAATTCTGTTTGAAAGCTTATAAGCTGATTTTAAGTCTCACATCATAAGTATCCAATATCAAAAACAGAAGTGTAGCTGGGTGTGGTGGCACACATCTGTAATCTCAGTACTTGGGAGGCTAAGACAGGAGGATCATAGGTTCCAGGCCAGCTTCTGCAGCTTAGTGAGACCTAGTTTTAAACTAAAATAATAAAAAGAGCTGGGAGTATAGTAGCTCAGAGGTAGAATACAATTCTACCTCTGGGTTCAATTCCCAGGGAAAGAGAAGGAAGGAAGGAAGGAAGGAAGGAAGGAAGGAAGGAAGGAAGAAATTGAATGCCTAAGTTACTGGAGATGTTGATTAACTTAGAGAATTAGTCTTGGATGAAAAGTCATAGTCACATAGAAAGTTTGTCTTAGATCTTGGAAGATGCAGTTTTTTGGGAGAGGCTATAAGCTTTGCAGTATTTTTTCAAGGCATGATGTTGTAGATGGCACAATGCATTTTTTTCTTCAAATAAACTCCTTTTGTCCCATTCTCTCTATAGAGTGGACTCACCTCCTTACATCTTGCAGCCCAAGAAGATAAAGTAAATGTTGCTGATATTCTCACCAAGCACGGGGCTGACCAGGATGCTCATACGAAGGTGAAGCAAATTACTGTCAATTTTGCAGCACATCCTGGCTTGGATGATTTCAGTGGTCCTCATTTGGGTCAGCTCATGTCCAGATCCCCCCAACCCCTAAAGTGCTTTCTAAAGTCTAAACCTTCAGCTATAGTGGTTCCCAGTTTTTGCTGGAATCAAGTTCAAATGGGTAGCACAGTGTCAAGACTTTTTATAAGAAGACTCCAATTTTGCAGGCTCCAGTCCACCATCTCTTTCATTGCCTTAGCAAGTCCAGGTGACCTGCTCCTCTGGGGCTGGCTGGCCTCCATCCACTGAGGTGGCTTTCCCTCCCTACCATTAAGGTCTCCCCCTTCTTAAACTCACCTTAGCTGTACCTTCCACGTGTCTCCTACTGCAGCTCCAATCGATCAGTCAGTCTCCTTTCCCCGTTATTAGATCATATCATTTGTGCCGCTTTCTTAGTTCCTTTTCCATTTGTCACACATGTGTCTGGTCTCCCTTGTTCATGTCAGTTCCATATGGTCTCGGATGTGCCCATATCTATGTTTGTGTCTACAGGATACACATAGGATCATTATGACACTTAAACAATCAAATTGAATTTCTACCCATACTATAACTGAAATGCTATCGAATCCCTCTCCCTTTTAATATCAATCACTAGAGTAGTAGTAACGCTTCTACTTTAAGATTGATTTATCATTTACAGCTTGGTTACACTCCTTTAATTGTGGCCTGTCACTACGGAAACGTGAAAATGGTCAACTTTCTTCTGAAGCAGGGAGCAAATGTCAACGCAAAAACCAAGGTAAAATACTTGTTCTCATGTTCGTTCTATAAGCAAAAAGGTTCAGCCATCTGAGTACTTCACTAGCTACTATAGCTGCAAATGTAGTCCCCCCTCCTCCTACTCACCCTCACATACACTTCTTCTAAAATGATCTTGAAGAGGCAATGAGGTTTTGTAATTGCTGGAGACTTTTCATTCTAATAACCTTTGGCAACCATATAGGTTAGCTACCAGAATTGCTTCTTTCGTAAAGTTTAAGTAGCTGACATGAGTTTAACAATTCACTGCAGGATATACCGGGTGCCTGCTTGATGCTCTGGCAATTTCTTTTACTTCATTTCAGGACCGTGGCTCCCTTCTCCCTAGGAAGCAAATACAGACAGGCTACCTCGACTGCATGCCTTTCATTTTTAACAAACTCTGTCACTTTGGGAATGTCATGTGGTCATGCTCAGTAGGGCAATAATGTTTTAAGACCTGGGCTGGAAGTTCTCAAGGACACTGCAGAGCTGGAATGATATTAACAGTTTTTCCCAGAGGCATCTGAAGGGTCCTATTGAGCAAAGCAAGGTCAGAACATAATACTGCGATTCAGTTCAGCCAAATTAGTTCAAGTTGAAGTGCAATCCATGATATGACCACTGCTGTTATGCATAATATAACTTGCAGCTCCCAATTGTTTGACCCAAAGAAATATCTGCATGTTGTTTTTAAAGCCCACATATCTAATTGCAGCTTTGTGAGTGCGCTCAGGTAAATGAGTGTGAGCATACTCACAAGTTTTCAAAGCCGTCTTTCACAATGCTATTAATTCAAAATATATAGAAGTTTTGCAAGGCCGTGTTTCTTTCTATATCCTCTTAGGAGCAGAAACAAAATCATTTCTATACATAGGCATTCTACAAGCTAATTTTAAACGCTGACTTTTTAAAAACTATAAACAATGCTGTAACATTTGAATTTGAAACTTACTTACAATCTTACTCTAGCAAGAATAGCTGCTATCTAATTTCTGACCAATTCTGAGTTTTCATAAAACTTTACTTTATACTTATTTAAAAGCTCTCCTGTGAATTCACAGACATTAGCTCTTAGCACTGTCTTGCTGAGCCAGCTCACATAACTCCAGGAAAGGCATTTTTTGCTGGAATGCAGATATTCTCTGAAACACATTAATGCAATAAGACGATGGAACTTTGGCAGGGCTTGCAAATGTTTATCATGTATTTTGTTAAGTGTTTGGTTGTCATTGAGATGGTTATAATATTAGAAGCAAAACACTATATTGTCTAGACAGTATCAATGGCCTCCTTGGAATTATGTCTACATTGAATGGATATTTGAGAGAAAAGTATTTTAATATTTTAGTTTTTTTGTTTAGGTGAACTATGTAGCTTTTACTGTTGCATTTGAAAATATACTCTTCAGGGGTCTAGATAGATAAATATCTCAAAAGACAATCTTTTATAAATTCTTCAGATTTTTTTTTTTTTTTTACATAGAGTGATATCTTTGGAGAAGGAATTGTATTTTCTTCCTGACATTTCATGCGTAACCATAGTTACCAAAAAATTGTTTCATTGCTTTGAAAATGCAAACATATGTATTGCATTTACTTCTTAACTATACATATAAAAGATTTGGAAAAGTAAACTTGTTTTATGGAACTATTAGCTGCTCAAAATTAGAGTGAAACCTTGACACATTGGCTTGAGGCAAACCAGACTTAGCTAATTAACTCATAAAAATGACTTAGAAGTACAGCTTGTAAAAGGAAATTTTCTTTCTATAAAATTTACTGCGAAGATTATAGAGCTTTTGAACAGGGAAAAATACAAAACAAGACAATGTTTGCTAGCATTTTCATGTAGTTTTATGAGTTAAATAATATTTCAGGAGGAACTAATTTGATCCTACATCAAACTTGGAATCTTAGCCATTCTGTTTTATAGGTGAGACAGTTGGGACTTAGGAGTTTGCTAATATTTGGTAGAAAGACTGGGTCTAGAGCACCCAGCCATATGGGCTAGGAGAGTGGATGCAACTTCAGCCCAGTGCTCACGTGAACATTTCTGAGTGGCTCCAGCTGTCCTGGCAGCTTTCCTCACTCACCAGAGGCTTCAGGTAAAGGTTAGATTAGAACAGATCTCAAGCACCTTTTCCTCATCACAGTGTGACTCCATACACATGATCTACCAAGCGCAAGACTGGTGCTTCACCATTATCAATTTATATTTGGCATTATTTACATATTTATAGAAATCTACATTAACTTATATTATGTGAATGCATATTAATCTACATAATGTTATAATTTATGTGCTTTTTAGTAAATAGCATGTGATTAGTAAATACTTGTTAAATGACTTACTTGGGTGACACCGAAGAACATAAACTGAATTCGTTTGGTAGAATACTGTAAACACAATGGAAAGGAAGAATTTTTAGGGAAAGAAATATCACTTTATGCTCCTCAGATGTCCAGATTATCTGATTTGGGAGCAGAGTACATGCAATAACTATAGGTTTCTCAGAGTCCCTGCAAAAAATTTATATTTCCAGATTTCCTGGGATCATTCCATTGTCGGTTATATAGGGGGCATGAGACTCCTAACATGGCCAAGTGAGGGCAGGCCTGCCTTAGGGATACAGACAGGGAGACCCTCACACTGTGGGCATCCTGATGTCCAGAAAGGCCATGGTAAATGTACAGAAGAAGCCCTATGGCATCAGGTATGAGCACACCCCTCCATGTTGCCAGGGTGAGCAAATACGCATGTTCATCATGAGGCCACGGTGACATAGGATAGATACTCCTACAAGCTTAGGGTATAAATGGGCCACACAGAACTTATAGCCCAGCACAACTGGGACTGAAGTGTATAAAATTTTTCAGTGATGGGGTGAGTAGACTTAAAAAACAGTTCTGATAACCACTGGTTATAATGGTCTTCTACACAGGATCTGAACCTAGAATGACTTTGGAGAAATTACTAACTCTGCTCTTTTGAGTCTCACCTCTGAAATGGGGAGGGACATATCCCTTTATCCAATCATTGGTTCAACACTCATTCAAGTCAGTTGTTATCTGTAAAACACCTTCTATGTACCAACCACCCTCATTTCAGAGTGATTGTGAAGAGTAAGAGACAGAATGCTGAGGTCCAGTATCTGGCACAAAATGAATGCTCCATAAACAATTGCTATTACTGTTTGGGTGTCTCCAAGGATCCCAGTGCAACTTTAACAATCAATGTAAATATGGAACCAACTTGTATCATATTTGCTGCCCACAGCAGTTCTGAGCAAGGCTGGCCTAACACTAACCTTTACAGAAATCACCTACAAACCATGGATTTCAGAGCATTCCTCTGAGTGAAAGTTCACATCGGAATGTTAAAACCTGTGCGTGTGTGTGTGTGTGTGTGTGTGTGTGTGTGTGTGTGTGTGTGTTAGTGGGAATTGAACTCAGGTGCACTCTGTCACTGAGCTATACTCCAGCCTTGTTTATTTTTAAATTTTCATTCATTTATTTTTTGGTACTGGAGATTGAACCCAGGGGCATTCTACCTCCAAGCTACACCTCCAGCCCTTTTTGCTTTTATTTGAAAGAGGGTTTTACTAAATTGCCAAGGGTCTTGCTAAAATTGCTGAAGCTGGCCTCTAACCCATGATCCTCCTGTCTCAGCCTCCCAAGTACTGGGATAACAGATGTGTGCCACTGTGCCCTGCTTGAAAACCTGTTATGGGTAAGCACAGTCCCACTCGTGGGTTCTTTGGCCTCCGTGATAAAAAAGAATTTTAACACGAGCCAGTCAGGAACAACAGGCAGGTCTTTATTCAGGAACTCAGGGAGAAAGGGAAAAGGGGAAATCCCATACCACCAGGACAGATCGAAGGGCAGATTGCAAAGGGCGTAGAGGGGAAAAAATATAAGAGAGGGCGGGGTCATTCCCTCCCCAGTCCCTCTTTCTCAGGTTTTCAGGTGGGCTCAGGTGGGCGATAGGTAGGCTTCTCAGGTGGGGGCAGGTCACAGGAAAAATTGGATCCTCCTCTTTTCTCAGGTTTCAGGATGGATGTGAGTTGGCCGCCTCAGGTGGGGGCAGGGCTTCCAGGGGTTATCTTTGGCAGTGAATCTCAGGTGGGGGCAGGGCTTCTCCGGAGATTACAGTGTGGAAACAAAGAAACTTCCAAGGGATGGAGTTGGCTTAAAACTCTCCAGATTTTTTTTTTTTTTTTTTTTTTTTTTTTTGCGGTACTGGGGGTTGAACTCAGAGGCATTCTACCTTCGAGCTATACCCCCAGCCCCATTTTTTTATTCTTTATTTTGAAACCAAGTCTCACTAAGTTGCGGAGTGCCTCACTAGGTAGCTGAGGCTGGCCGCGAACCCGGATCCTCTGGTCTCAGCCTCCCGAATGCTGGGATTACAAGCGTGCCACCACGCCCAGCTTCCAGATTTTTTAAAACTATATTTTTTCCTATCCTTCCAGTGCCTCCTTCCTGCCTAACTTTTTTACACTTCCTATTCTACCTCATCAAACCTACTTTCTAAAGACATTTTCTAGCGCAGGGTGACTCACCCTGCTTCCAGTGAAGTCTCCTATTCTCTAAGTGTGCATATATGCTCTTCTGTATCCAAAGCAGTTTCCTGAAATGAATGTGACACTTAGACCTCCTTTCATTGATTTAGAGTCTCTAGAGGTTACCCAAAGATTAATCGTTGTAAAGTCATGATGACCCAGCAGTGCTTTGTTTGGCCCTCTACATTTAAAAACAAGTTTACTTTTTTGATTTCCTAGGGAAGATATCTTGGAGAGAATGCCCTTTCCACCTTAAATCTCCTCTTTGCATACCCACTTTGTGTGTGTGTGTGTGTGTGTGTGTGTGTGTGTGTGTGTGTGTGTGTGTGTTACTGGGGATGGAACCCAAGGGCATTCTACCTCTGAGCTACACCTCCAGTCCTATTTTATTCTTTATTTTGAAACAGGGTCTCACTAAGTGGCGGAGAGCCTCACTAAGTAGCTGAAGCTGGTGGAGAACTTGAATCCTCTGGTCTCAATCTCCCAAGTACTGGGATTACAAGCAGGCACCACCACGCCCCGCTTGCATACTCACTTTTAATACTTATCGGTTAGAATAAAATAGTAGTTATCATTTGGAGTCTGGTTGTCTTATGTTTCATAGCTACTCTCTTCTCTGTGTTCTCGGACCATAAGGTGTGAGGGAGTGTTTGGTGCTGAGAAATGGGTGGCTGGGGATATTGGTCTCCAAATAAACAAAGCACTCTGGAGGGCTTGCTTGTCAATAAGACTAGGACAATAAAAAGAAAGGCTAACCTAATTTTTCTCTCCCTCTGCAAATCGATGCCACCGTGGTCCACAGAACGGCTACACACCTCTGCACCAGGCCGCCCAGCAAGGCCACACGCATGTCATCAACGTCCTGCTGCAGCATGGGGCCAAGCCCAACGCCACCACCGCGGTGAGGTGCCACCCTCGCCCTTCCCCTCCTCCCTGGCCCTGGTGTGCTCTTGTCTGAGCTAAATTCTGTTGCCTCCTCCCCCCCATAAGCTCCCAGAGTGTGGAAAGCCCCAGATTTCTGGGAAAACCTTTCCAGAAGTCAGTGTGACTTCCCCGAGGGCTCTCCCGGGGGAGGGAAACCAGTTGGCCAGACTTGGTTGGCTCTCTGGAGAGTGGGCCTGCTAGGGCTGCTGGAATGGACTCAGCTTACAGCTGGCTCTCAGATGTGAACACAAATCAACCCCTCCCTCTCTGCCTTCTTAAGGAAGCACAGTGGAGGAGCTGCTGGCTTAGACCAAGCTCACTGGGAAGTGGAGCCATTGAAATGTAAACTAAGCTGAACAATTCAACAAACCCCGGGTCCCTAGTGGCCAGCTCCTTGCAGCCTGAATTGCTGGCTTGGGTTATTTTGTTGTACAGTGAGCTCCTGCACAGCTGTGGCTAAATATGTGACTGTGTGTTCCCATGGTAACATCACACCTGCAGCAGATGGCCTGACCTCTGAGGAAGAGTAAGCATACCTGGCACTTCCTAATAGTTTTTGGGAGGCATCAGCCTCAATTCAAAAGGAGTTTTTCCTAAATCCAGTATGAAGTTTGTGGAAGATATTTGACCACCTTAGGGTTAAAACATCAAGTGCTTCTTATTAAAAAGAGCAGGCAGAGGCAAACTTGTTGTGTTACCATGGTGACCCGGGCTATAGTCTGAAGAAGTTACAAGACAGATTTAGATGTAATGGTAAAAACTAGTGATTTTCCTAAGCTCTGCCTTGTTTTGGAAGGAAATGCTGGCTCATGCAGAGCCATGAGTGATCTCATTGGCTCCTGTCTCAGTCCTCCCTCTGCTCTCTCCCTCTTTCCCTCTCTCTTCAGAATGGCAACACGGCCTTGGCGATTGCTAAGCGGCTGGGCTACATCTCCGTGGTCGACACCCTGAAGGTTGTGACTGAGGAGGTCACCACCACCACCACAGTGAGTAGAGTGGCAACTGCCCCGCCCTGCCCCGCCGCCACACACACGGTTCACCCTCAGCGTTTGGAGCCTTCAGTGTTGAGCTTCTTTTGTAGAGTATCTTGCAAGAGCTACACAGAAGTGTGTGGATGGAAATGCTTTACACAGGAATTTAGGGGAGGGAGTGTGTATGTGGCTTCTTTTATTCAACATAATTCCATAGAAGATGTGTGAATACAGTTTTATAATAATTAGTACCTCATTCTCTGACTTTTTTTCTGGCTCTTCTGCCCTTTCCCTTTGGTTGTGCATGACACCTACTGCCCGCAACATGGTAGCACACTCGGGAGCAAACTGCTTTGCTTCCTGTCTCTCCTCTCCTCTCCTCTCCTCTCCTCTCCTCTCCTCTCCTCTCCTCTCCTCTTCTCTCTCTCTCTCTCTCTCTCTTGTTTGGGAATGAGCCAAGAAACATTCTACCTCCAAGCTACTCCAGCCCTCCCCCCACCCAGCTTTTTTTTTTTGAAACAGATTCTCACTAAGATGCTGAGTCTGATCCTTGATCCTCCTGTCTCAGCATCCCAAGCCCTGAGGAGTGGTCTAGGGCGCCTGCGACGCACACTGCTTAATCTCAGCCAGGAGGTCAGGTCAGCTGCTGAAAAGACCCTGATCTTCCTGACCACTGTGCCTGGATCATGAAATAGTATATAATTTTTTTTTAAATTTTCACTGTTTTAACATGACTTCTGATTGTTTAACAGACAACAGTGATGATCACTGGCCTTTGCCAGAGAAACTGGAAGAGGAAAGACCCTGACAATGACAATGACAGAGTCCTGATGCTCTTGTAGCATTCAGTGGAGCCAGGGTTAGAGGAAGCCTCCTAGGAGGGGTTCCTAGAGAAAATGAGGATACATTTTTATTTGCTAATTCTCTCTCTCTCTCTCTCTCTCTCTCTCTCTCTCTCTCTCTCTCTCTCTCTCTCCATATACTCTAAGAACAACAGCTCTTTAATTTGTCTTTGTAAAGTAGAAAAGCAGGACAGCAGCAAAACAGAAACAATAAAATTATAAATCAACAAATAAATAGTTCTGAAGAAGGTCCTAGTAAATGCCTCAAGCTCAGAATGAGGCATACAGAGTTTTGGAGTACTTGGTTCTTTTGCTAGGTGGCAGGAAAACAAAGGAATTTTGTTCTCCAGTCTGACAGAAAGTCCCTGTTGACATCCATTGGAGTAGATGGTTTAACGTGTGGTTTTAAATAGAGTAGGCTATGACTTATTAATGAACTGCAAGATACAGATTGAATTTTGATGAGAGAGAACAGCACTGCTTGTATTCTCCAGCAAAATTTTAAAACCTTAGGCCAGTACACCAGAATACTTTAAAGACTTAAAGTATAGCCCTTCATTATATAGGAGAAAAACAGTCTCATCCTTGCCTTTTTTTTTGTTTCAATATATATGGCTTTTTTTAATGTTAAAGTTTTATTCTAGTTAAAACATTTTTAAATTTACACATAAAACTACTCATATTTATGAAGTGTCATATGATGTTTTGATATATGTATTTATTATATTATGTTCAAATCAGGGTAAACGTATCTCTTTAAACATTTATGATTCCTTTGTGATGAAAACATTCAAAATCCTTCCTGAATAGCTGAATCTTAATTGCTTTTCCTTAATATATAACTTATTATACCAGGAAAATTTTCATATTAAGGACCTATACACATATACTACTTTAAAAAATTTACTGGTTATTACAATTATAATAGTAGGATGTTGTTATATATTCATTCATACATGCACATAATATAATTTGAGCATTATTTGGCATATTTATTAACAATGTGTACATCACAAATAAATGAAACTCTTAGTGGCAAGATTGCCTAAGCACATCTGCTACAAGTAATTTTTTAAACTTTTGGCTAACTTCATAACTTTCTCCATGCTCTGAGAATCAAGTATGTACATTTTTATCAAGCTGCCACTAGGTGGCGAGTGTGCATTGCTTCTGCGGTCCTGGACCTGCTTTTCTTCCATTCATTCCATTAACTCATTCAGGTTCTGGGCAGTGCGCTGAAGAGTCATCAGTGTTAGGAGCTGCTTGCTCCCTAAGCGATCCACAGGTAGTGAAAGTGGACGATGAGACTTATGCTCCCCAAGAAAATATGTTCTTTTACATCAACGACACTATGAAACTTACTTGACCAGTTTCAGAGAGACCTCAAGTTCATAACTATTATTTAGAGTAAATGACTTTAAACATATAAATATGTATGTAAGAAGAGGAGCCCGGCGTGGTTGCACACGCTTGTAATCCCAGCATTTGGAAGGCTGAGACCGAGGATCCGGGTTCGCAGCCAGCCTCAGCTACCTAGTGAGGCACTCTGCAACTTAGTGAGATTCTGTTTCAAAATAAAGAAAGAAAAAAAAAAGACTGGGGGCGTAGGTCAGAGGTAGAATGCCCCCGAGTTCAATCCCCAGTACTGAAAAAAAAAAAAAAAAAAGAAAAAGGAGCAATTAGCTTTCTCTCATTTGATGCTAAATATTTTAAATACCATCTCTAAACAGATCTTCAGATACTTTGTCAGAAATCAGATCTATATAGTATATATGTATGTAATTTCTTTGCCATATTTAGTTCTAGGTGGAGATGCCAACTTCCTTTAGTGACCTCTGTGAGTTTTTTTCATTCTCAGTAACTATTAGTCTATTTACTCTCTAGTTGAACATTGTTCAAAAAAAGATCTTTACTGTACTTAGAATTTAAATGTCTCAGTGAAAAATCAATAAATTAAGCCAGGTGCCATGGCGCATGCTAATAATCCCAGTACCTAGGAGGCTGAAACAGTAGGATCACGTTTGAGGCCAGTTCTCAGCAACTTGGTAAGACCCTATTTCAAAATTAAAAATAAAATAGAGCTGAGGGTATAGCTCTGAGGTTGAATCCCTGGGGTCAATCCCTAGTTGCGCACACACACACACACACACACACACACACACACACACACGAATATGCCAGGCATGGAAGGAAGATCTAGGATTCAAATTTAGGTTACTGGGCTCCAAACTCAATGTTCCTAACCATTTTGACATAACTGATCTTGGTTTGACGAAAAGTAACTTTACAGAGTTTTGTGAATAAAACTATTTTTACCTAATTTCCAACAAAATATAGCAATTAAAGCAATGCCTTTTCTTGATTTTTGTGGGAGCATCATCTAAAGTGTACAGATTCACCAACATTAATTTAGAACTATTAACTGATGATAACAAATAGCATGAGACAACTTAATAATTAGGTAACATTAATAAAATTAAATTTGATGTTATTATCACTTAAATGTAATAGTTGAGTTGTGGCTACACAACTAACCTACTGATTTCACATCAGTTAAATTCATATGCTGTACCCTTTGGGCAGACATGTGAGTTCTTTGATTTAAAAAAAAAAAGTTCCTTTGCTTTTCTTCCTTCCTGTGCTTTTTATCCTAGAGTATGAATGAAGTCTTTGTTCAGAAAGCAGAGTAAGGCAATAGTTTTTAAAGGAAACTTTACTGCCACAGAAACTTCTGAGACATTTTGGAGCTGTGGTTTGTTTCCTTAACCTCTGCTTTTCTAACTTGACTTTGAAAAGCACAGCAGGGAAGATGAGACAGTTTAGCATTCTCCTGAGTGGACCATCACTCTGTGTTAGCTAGAGTGGACATCAGAGCAGCAGAAGCTGATGAGCCCAATCTACGAAGGCAGCTTAGAAAAACTATGGAATATGACTCATCCCTCCACTTATTGATTGACTATCATCAGTTATTTTTATTTGTATAGTTTCAAAGTCATTGTGTTTTATGTTGCATGTAATCATTGGTAAGTAGAACATAAATTATTTAACAAATTTCTAAAACAAAAAATATCAGCTATAAATGATATTATATATTATCATTTAAACATTGGAGAATTCTTATCAGAAGCAGTTAAGAAAATATAAATAGTCCAAGTCTTAAAACTTATCTGGTACCATTCCTGTTAAAAAGGGAATCATAAAAATGGTAATGTAATAAGTACATGTGATGTCATATGACACCTTTAGAGCCAACATCTTGATGTTAATATAGGTTCATGGCTAGTTGGTTATATTGTCATTCTTGCACAAATAGCACCTATACTATATTGTACATGTATATATATCTTGTAATATCTGTATCTATATACTGTTTATATTTCCTATACATTTTCTTAAAGAGACATCACTGAGTGTAGAAACTTTTTTTTTTTTTTTTTTTTTTTGCAGTACTGGGGATTGAACTCAGGGGCATTCTACCTCCGAGCTACACCCCCAGCCCTATTGTTTTTATTCTTTATTTTGAAACCAGGTCTCACTAAGTTGCGGAGTGCCTCACTAGGTAGCTGAGGCTGGCCGCGAACCCGGATCCTCCGGTCTCAGCCTCCTGAATGCTGGGATTACAAGCGTGCGCCACCACGCCCGGCTTGTAGAAACTTTTTCAAACTTTTGTCATTTTTTTTCCCCAATATGTTATATCAGCCACACCTAATTGGGTAGCAAGTATTTTTGGTGACTCACCTTTGTTGAGAGTTTCCAGAGTATTTACTTAACTTTGCATAGAGAAATATAAATGAAATCAAAACAAGCTGTATCTCCACTGATAAAAGCTAGCGGGTGCAGACATCAGAAGATGGTATATTGGCCAAGTCCACTCCTTGTACTGTAATAGCTTGGTGAATATGTGATATGAATGAAATGGCTTCCTAGGGGGGATTGACTAAGTTAAACACACTTTTTCTTTTCTTTTTTTTCCCCCAGTACTGGGGATTGAACTCAGGGACATTCTACCTCTGAGCTATACCCCCAGCCCTATTTTTTATTCTTTATTTTGAAACCAGATCTCACTAAGTTGCGGAGTGCCTCACTTGGTAGCTGAGGCTGGCCATGAACTCGGATCCTCCGGTCTCAGCCTCCCAAATGCTGGGAGGCTACACGCCCGGCTACACTTTTTCTTTTTATTGAACAAACCACATATTAGCCACCATTTATAAAACATCATCTTAAGACCGCCTCATGGTTTATTTTCTACATTTCCCCCCATATTATGATAAATAACAAACACTCATTATTTGATTTAATTACATCTCATCAAACTTGTGCATAGCATACCACTCATTTTAACTTTAAAGTAGTTTCTAATATTGACCGTAGCATCTTAGATTCTATAGCAGAAGGAGATGCACATGATCATTTGATTATTGCTCTGTTTTCCCTGTACTGTTCAGATGCAGTTTCATAAAACCAAATATATGTTTCTGTAACCAAGTTTCCAAAGGATACTTTGTTTAAAAAGACAATAGGTATTCATTTCTTTTTTTTTTTTTTTTTTTTTTTTTTTTTT
>PVLC010034384.1:0-16932 GCA_004027655.1 Graphiurus murinus
TTGTAATCCCAGCATTCGGGAGGCTGAGACCGGAGGATCCGGGTTCGCGGCCAGCCTCAGTTACTTAGTGAGGCACTCCGCAACTTAGTGAGACTCGGTTTCAAAATAAAGAATAAAAAATAGGGCTGGGGGTGTAGCTCAGAGGTAGAATGCCCCTGAGTTCAATCCCCGGTACCGCAAAAAAAAAAAAAAAAAAAAATTGACTCATGAATTATTGACAAAAGTCATCAAATTTCATACATATTCACATTCTAGATGTTTAATAAGAAGTAGTATCAATGCTACTCAAAGTGCCAGGTGCCAGTCTACAAACTGTTACCAGTCCATGAAAAGACGAGTATAAAAAGCAAGAGTCCTAGCCAGGCGTGGTGGCACATGCTTGTAATCCCAGCATTCGGGAGGCTGAGACCGGAGGATCCGGGTTCGCGGCCAACCTCAGCACTCCACAACTTACTGAGACCCTGTTTCAAAATAAAGAATAAAAAGTAGGGCCGAGGGTATAGCTCGGAGGTAGAATGCCCGAGTTCAATCTCCAGTACTGCAAAAAAAAAAAAAAAAAAAAAAAAGCAAGAGTCCTTAGAAAGGTTTAGAGTGATTTGATACTGTTTCAGTATCCTGCATTACATTTTATAAATGTATTAGATAGCAGAGATTGCATTTTAATGAGAAATAAAAATTATCCTTCATCAAAGATAACTTGAGAGGTGCTAGTATAGATGACTAAAATTAATAAATTCTACCCAAACTTAGTTAAGCTAATAGTTTAAAATTGTTTCTAACAGCCGGGCATGGTGGTATACTCTTGTAATCCCAGTACTTGGGAGGCTGAAACAGGAGGATCACAGGTTTGTGGCCAGCCTCAACAACTTAGCAAGACCCTGTTTCAAAATAAAAAATAAAATAGGGTTGGGAGTATACCTCAGAGGTAGAATGCCCTGGGTCCAATCCCCAGTACCACAAAAAAAGTCCTATCAAATTATATTTTTGAGTCAGAGCTATAACACTTGTTATGAATACACAATTTGAACAGATAATAAAGACACTATGATCAGTAATATAATTTCTAAATACTACAACAAAAGCTGCATCTTCTTCTATGTATCTCTAACACCAAGCACATTCACAAATTAAGTACTCAATTAAAAATTGTTCAGTTAATGACATACCAATGTAGATCTGGTCATGATAAATCAACACAACCAAATCTTTGCCATTCAAACCAACTTTGAGCTCCGTCTCTTCCCTACTCCTTTCTCTTCTTTGGTAATCTCCATGAGCTCTGCAGAAAGGAAGCCTGGCCAGTTTCTATCCAGAGTTTTGCATATACCTAGTACTTAGTAGTTGTTAAATGACTGTTGAATGAGCCAGGCGTGGTGGTGCACACTTGTAATCTCGGTACTTGGGAGGCTGAGACAGGAGGATCGCAGGCTCGAGAACAGCCTCAGCAAGTAGTGAGACTCTCATCCACCTAGTGAGATCCTGTTTCCAAGTAAGAAATAAAATTGGTCTGGGGGTGTAGCTCAAAGATAAAATGCCTCTGGGTTCAATCCCCAGTGCCACACACACAAACAAAAAAACTGTTGAATATATAATGAGTAAATGCTATCTAGTAGTACAATAATCATAAGCAGAAGATAAGATTATAAAAGAAGGAAAAATCTGAGAAATCTATTATTGCTAATTATTAATCTAATTATTGCTACAGAGCCGGGCGTGGTGGCGCATGCTTGTAATCCCAGCATTCGGGAGGCTGAGACCGGAGGATTCGGGTTCGTGGCCAGCCTCAGCTACCTAGTGAGGCACTCTGCAACTTAGTGAGACTCGGTTTCAAATTAAAGAATAAAAAAATAGGGCTGGGGGTTTAGCTCGGAGGTAGAATGCCCCTGAGTTCAATCCCCAATACCGCAAAAAAAAAAAAAAAAAAAAAATTATTGCTACAAAAATGTAGCATCACAAACTACCTCAAAATTCACTGACTTAGAAACAACAATAATTTATTTGCAGAGACCTGTGTGTTGTCCCCAGGAGAGCAAAGAGTTAACTGATCTAGGCCCAGCTCAGCTAGGGCGACTCAGCTCAGCTGTATTCCATGAGTCTTGTCTTATCTTAGGCTGTGATTTTCTCATGACAATAACAGAAGGGCTAGGGAAAGGCCCAGTCCTACAGTTTCCAAGCCTTTGAATATGTCACAGCTGCTAAAACGTCATGGTCTAATGCAAAGCAAATATTCCTTACTTATACTGAGCAGGGCACCTCAGAACTACTAGAAAGCATGTGAAAGTCCAGTTCTGTTTGGAGGCAGAGAGGGAAGAGTTAGAACAATAGACAGAATAATGACCTCAGAGATTTCCAGATCGTAAACCCCAGAACCTGTGGCTATGTCAGCTCACATGGTAGAAGGAGTTTGGAGAAATGATTAAAGATCTAGAGACAGGAAGATTATCCTCAATTAGCCAGGTGGACCCTACATAATCGTAGGGTCCTTAGGGGAGGGAGGCAAGAGGGTCAGAGTCCGAGAAAGAGATGTGACAACAGAGACACTGAGAGATTTTAACTATGCAGATGGCTTTGAAGGCAGAGGAAGGGACCCCAAGCCAAGGAATCCAGGCGGCCTTGAAAAGCCGGAAATGACCAAAGAAAGAATTCTTCCCTGGAACCCACAAAAGGAACGCAGCCCCACTGACACTTTGCTTTTTAGCCCAGTGAAAACCATTTCAGCCTGCAGACTTCCACAACTGTACGATAATAAATTCCTGTTGTTTTAAGCCACCAGGTATGTGGCAATTTATTACAGGAGCAATAGGAAACTCATATACACACCCACAAAATCTGTAAGCGAGGCAAGATTTCTAAATAATCAACAGAACCAGCATAAGTAATCACACTAGTAACTACATGCCATTTTAGCTAATAGAACTGTTCATAGAAAATATAATGCCTACGTCTTTAGTTTACTTATTAATATTAGTAATTGCTAGTTACTTCATACATCAAACATATTTTCATCAACAAAACTACTGAGACTATCACCCCTAAACTTTTGGTTTAGCTCATGAATATAGTTTGACAACATATATATATTAAAATATATATTTTTTATTTAAGTATATATATATATATATATATATATATATATATATATATACATACATACTAGGGATAGAACCCAGGGGCATTCTACCTCCAAGCTACACCCCAGTCCTATTTTTTATTCTTTATTTTGAAACAGGGTCTCACTAAGTTATGGAGTGCCTCACTAAGTAGCTGAGGCTGGCCGTGAACCCGGATCCTCCAGTCTCAGCCTCCCAAGTACTGGGATTACAAGCATGGGCCACCACACCCGGCTTGACAACTCATATTTACAAAGACAATATCCTTGGCAGTCCAGCCTTGATGAATTTATCTAGACAAAGTTCTTCCTGATTGCCAAAATGGTTCCATTTTTCTTTATTTATGCTAAGAATAAAATTTCTCTAGATGGAATTCAGAAACATTGCAAATGAAAAAATATAATTTTAAAAGCTGGATTGTACCATGCTTATTCAGGAAGCTTTTAAAAATTATGTTTTGGTTTTATAAAATGCATAATAGCAACCAAAACTTCAGTTTTTAAAGAGGATAAGCTTTTGGAGGAATACTCATATTCATTTCCACCAGATAGTTTTGAGGGTTTTTTTGTTTTTTTGTTTTGTTTTTTTTTTTTTTTTTTTTTTTTTTTTTTTTTTTTTTTTTTTTTTTTTTTTTTTTTTTTTTTTTTTTTTTTTGCAGTACTGGGGATTGAGCCCAGGGGCATTCTGCCTGCGAGCTACACCGCCAGCCCTATTTTTTATTCTTTATTTTGAAACAGGGTCTCACTAAGTTGTGGAGTGTCTCACTAGGTAGCTGAGGCTGGCTGCAAACCCGGATCCTCCGGTCTCAGCCTCCCAAATGCTGGGATTACAAGCATGTGCCACCACGCCTGGCTAGTTTTGAATTTTCATTTCAAATTATTTTTTATTGTTTTTCAGTAACAAGAGCCTTTGGAGCCAGGAGTGGTGGCATATACCTGTAATCTCAGTACTTTGGAGGCCGGGACTGGAGGATGGTAGGTTTGCAGCCAGCCTCAGCAACTTAGCAAGGCCCTCAACAACTTAGTAGGACTCATCAAAAAATAAAATAGGAGCCGGGCGTGGTGGCGCACGCTTGTAATCCCAGCATTCGGGAGGCTGAGACTGGAGGATCCGGGTTCTCGGCCAGCCTCAGCTACCTAGTGAGGCACTCTGCAACTTAGTGAGACTCGGTTTCAAAATAAAGAATAAAAAAATAGGGCTGGGGGTATAGCTCAGAGGTAGAACGCCCCTGAGTTCAATCCCTGGTACCGCAAAAAAAAAAATAAAATAAAATAAAATAAAATAAAATAGGGTTGAGGGTGTGGCTCAGAAGTAGAATGCCCTGGCTTCAATCCCTAGTATCCAGGGTGCGTGGCTGTGTGCACACACACACATACAAAGAGGTTTTGAATGCAGTACCCAGGTTGTTCTAATTCTCTTTAAAATGCCACTTAATTAAGAGCTATCTGTATGTCAGGTAAATGAAAGTTATTCCATTTAATCATAGTGATCTCTGCTACCTCATCATGCACTCATAGAACCACACTTTATTATTTCTACTATTCATGAAGGTTCATCTGTAAGAACTTAATACTGGAATTTTTCAATACTACATTTTCCAATGTTTGGGGGAGTTTCTGCCTTTATGCAATTCCTTTAAGTGGCAACAAATCAGAAAGCCAACATAAAATTCAGATGAAGTAGCCATTCTTACTGCCTGGATTACATTGTTATTTAAAGATACAAAAATGAAAGTCTGCTCCTAAAATACATCTTCTGATCCCCTTGAGTCAGAAGTCTCTCTCTCTCTCTTTTTTTTTTTTTTCTTTGTCTCCTTGCTTTAACATCTTTTCCATGTGGAGCAAACATATCCAATTTCTTCTTTTTACTGAAAAGGCCCATAATCATAAAACATGCAATAAATGTGAAACGTTTATTGTTTTTCTACAAACATTCACTCCTATTTCTATTAAAATAGTATTGTTAACTTCCACAGCAGTGGGTTTTGTATAACTCAATAATGACTTGCAAAATAAGAACTCTTGGCTGGATGTAAACACAAGCTACATTAATCAAGTCTGCAAGGAGTAACTTCACTTTTCAGTGGAATGGCTCGATTAATATTGTACTTCTATACTGTACTTCTTGGTGAGCTGTTTTTTGAGTTTTGTTTTTGTTTTTCTAGTTCTGTGGTTCAAACTCAGGGCCTCGCACATGCTAGGCAAGTGCTCCATCACTGAACTATAAACCTAACTGACCCCTTGGTGAGTTTTATGTAGGAAATTTGAAAACCACAAGTCTAGAAAACAAAAATCTGCAGAATCTGCTATTACCTATATGGTGTGTACACGTACACTGATTATAAGGAATTATTTTATTTATTAAAAAAATACTGTGAAAACCTGTGTTGTCTATTTTGGAGCTACACTGAGGTATTTCCTAGGAACCAGGAAATAGGGTAAATAAAATTCCCCTCAGAATTAAACCAAGAAATCAACACGTAGAAACAGCAATAGCAGATATATGAAGTCACCTGTTAGACAAACTATCTACCCCCTTGGGCTACAAGATATGACCTGATTAAATGTGGAGATCTGTGGTCTCGGGTACGTGGTCAGCAGTAAAAGTACAGAAAAGAGAACCACACAGGCACGCATTGCCAGTGGTCGTCTAAACACCACCCGGGGAAAAGAGAACATCAGCCAGGAATCTTTCTGTAATGAGCAAAACCACGCTTGTTTAGAAGCAGAGGAGAATAATCCTGTTGAAAAGACATTAATATTTAAAATACAGGAAAGAGCTGAGCCAGGCATGGTGGTGCACTCCTGTCATCCCAAGACTTGGGAGGCTGAGACAGGAGGATCACACATTCAAGGCCAGCCCCAGCAACTTAGCGAGATCCTGTTTCAAAATAAAGAATAAACTAGGGCTTGGGGATGTAGCTTACTGGTAGAACACCTCTGGGTTCAATCCCTAGTGGAGAGAGATAGAGAGAGGAAAGAGAAGATGTAAGCTATAGCACAGACTTTCTGAGAAGACAGGAAGGGCTGGGGTCCAAAGCATAGATAGAGATTTTGACCTTGGGTATGTAGAGTAACACCTCGTGTAACACCTCGTATGTGTATAGACACACAAGGGCTTGGAGATTTGTCGTTAGAAAGTGAAGGATTTATCACCCAGAAGTTTCTATTTTCTCTTAAGTAGAGATGAAATGTCTCCTGAGCACATCAGGAGAGGAGGAAGGTAGGTAGGAGAAGGAAACAGAAATTTGCTTTTTAAAAAAGTTTAATAGGATTAGTCTCATAGCAGGAATATCTTCCTCTTCAGCCAACTTTCGGCTAGTGCTCAGGTGTGTGTGTGTGTGTGTGTGTGTGTGTGTGTGTGTGTGTGTGTGTGTGTAGGCAAATATGCTGTCAGATATCATATAACAAAATGACTTTTACACACTCTTCTGTAAAAAAAAATCGAGTGCTAATTTGTACCTTTTACAATTCATGTATTTATTTTATTATAGAATGATAGAAACTGTTACGACTGGTATGAGAACTCAGGCCTCCCTTTGCCTTTTAACTGTACGGTAGGGAATGTATTTGTGTTTGTTTTGCTGTGTGCAAGTATGTAGTGCTGGGGACCAAATCCAGGGCCCTGCACATGTGAGGCACCAGGGGTACACCCTCAGACCAGCTTTGCTTTTTGATGTTTCCACAACAAAAAAGAGTAGTCTGTGTACTTTTTAATAGACAGTGGTTTTCTCCCAGAATGTGCTCAGTGAATTTTTTTTTTTTTTGGTGAAGGGAGGAGTACCGGGGGTTGAACCCAGGGGCATTCTACTTGTGAGCTAAACCCCCAGCCCTTTCTGTTCTCTGTTTCTGAAACAGGATCTTGCTAGATTGCTGAGAGTCTCACTAAGTTGCCGAGGCTGTTCTTGAGCCTGTGATCCTTCTATCTCAGCATCCCAAGTACTAGGATTACAGTCTGTGCCACCACGCCCGGCTGACTCGGTGAATCCTAAAGCTGGTGCCTTCATTAGAGTTAGGTTTGACTGTGAAGTGCAGTGGCTCGAACAGGATAAATGTTGATTCTCTCTGGCTTCAGAGTCCAGGTATGCAGGTCAGGCCTGGTGTGCTCCCTGTGCAGAGACCCTGGTGCTTTTTCTCTGGTTTCTTGATACTGCAAGCTTTCGACTTCATTGTCCAAGATGGCAGCATCTGTGTTCCAAACAGGAAGAGGAAGGGATGGGGGGAGGGAGGAGGGAAAAAGGGCAATCTCCAGCCTTCTGTCGTGGTCTGTCACGGTGTAAGTGAACAGTTCCACTTACATCTCAGGCACCAGAACTAAATTACGGGCAGCACTACTGATGGGGTCTTGGAAGTGTTCACCTGAGGTAGTCCCATGCCCAGCTAAAACTCTATTAACGTGGAAGCAGAATGGATATTACAAAATGACTCATGGCCTGCCACAAACACTCAGTGTGTTTCTTCTTGCAGAACGACAGCAGAATAAAACAGAGCTTATGCCAGCACTAAACTCTGAAGTCCTAGAGAATTGTATAAAAGAAAAATTGGAGCCGGGCGTGGTGGTGCTCAATTTCTAATTCCAGTCCTTGGGAGGCTGAGGCAGGAGGATCTAGATTCCAGGCCAGTTTCAGCTTAGTGAGACCCTCAGCAACTTAGTGAAGCACTGTTTCAAAAGAAAGAATAAAAAATAGGGCTGGGGGTGTAGCTCGGAGGTAGAATGCCCCCGAGTTCAATCCTCAGTTCTGCAAAAAAAAAAGAGTAAGGAATATATCTGCTATCTGTTTTTTCCACACTACCTTTGCTCATCTCTCCTCTTCAGTGTTTTTGTGTTACAAAGTCTTTTCCCTTGTTTCTGTGTTTGGGCTGATAAAAACTTTCTTCACAAATTTGTGTGTGTGTGTGTGTGTGTGTGTGTGTGTGTGTGTGTGTGTGTGTTACTGGGGATTAAACCCAGGGACATTCTACTTCCAAGCTACACCCCCAGTGCTATGTTATTGTTTTATTTTGAAACAGGGTCTCACTAAGTAGCTGAGGCTGGCCACGAACCTGCAATCCTCCTGTCTCAGCCTCCCAAGTATTGGGATTACAAGTGTGGGTCACCACACCAGGCTTCTTCACAAATTTAATTGTGGCATTTTCTGAATTTGGAAGATAGGTAATCTGTTTCAAGCACCAGATAATGCAAAAATTAGTTTACATCTATTTTTTCGTGTAGGCCAATAGGCTCAGAAATGGACTCGGCAAAATTTATAAAACCAAATAGTAATTGCTATAGGAGAGGAAAAGTAATCTTTTCCTTGCCCATCATAAGGCTCACATTTAAGAGTCCTGTAATGAGCCGGGTGTAGTGGTGCACGCTTGTAATCCCAGTACTTGGGAGGCTGAGACTGGAGGATCTCAGGTTTGCAGCGAGCCTCAGCTACCTAGTGAGGCCCTCCGCAACTTAGTGAGACCCTGTTTCAAAATAAAGAATTAAAAATAGGTCTGGGGATGTAGCTCGGAGGTAGAATGCCCCTGGGTTCCATCCAGAGTACCACCAAAAAATTTGAAAAAAAAAAAAAGAGTCCCGTAACAAAAGACAGATTACAAGACAAATGCACACAAATTTATTTAATGTAAGTTGTATGTTACACAAGAGGTCTTCAGAAACAAACACCCAAGAAAATAAGGAAATCTGTGTCTGTTTATAAAGTCCTGTAGAAGCATCGAAAGACAAAAGCAAAGATCTAACAGTCAAGCTGGGTGTGGTGGCGCACGCTTGTAATCCCAGCATTTGGGAGGTTGAGACCAGAGGATCGGGTTCGTGGCCAGCCTCAGCTACTCAGCTACCTAGTGAGGCACTCCGCAACTTAGTGAGACTTGGTTTCAAAATAAAGAATAAAAAATAGGGCTGGGGGTCTAGCTCGGAGGTAGAATGCCCCTGAGTTCAATCCCCAGTACGGCAAAAAAAAAAAGATCTAACGGTCATAAACGGAGGGGAACTTAGCTGGGCCTGTCTGTTCAGGTTCTGCTCTGCCTCTCTGTCTTCATACTTCTTCTTCAGGTACAGGGAAGATCCCTCTGGAATGAAGGTCTCATGACCTCCTTTAGAGGAAAGTCAGAGAATGCTTTTATGGCCTGCTTCAGGGGAGAAAGGTGAGAGACCCTCACTGTTTTCTCAAATGCCACGGTGCCATATTTTGAGGCGTGTTCCTGAACCCTGTCATCATTATTGCATTACCTTAGGTTCAAAAGCCACTCTGTTAACTAAAACAGGACTAACGGAAATACCAAAGAAAGTACATTAATCTAAATTTAACTAAGATTGAATTGAGCCTTCACACATTCTTAGTAGAATCTCTCTGCATTTCAATTTATTGTGCCAAATAATCAGATGAGATACTGTTTATTAAAAATACCCTACTTTAAATAGAAAGTTTATTTTTTCCATCCAAAGTGGGATTATTTAGTCTTTTGGTAAACTCAAGAGTTACAGCAGTGAAAGGCATTTTTAGAGGACAAAAGTGAAGGAGAGACTTAACACATTTTATTAGTGCTGTATTTCTAAGGCTGGCTTCCTACCTTGTGGTAATATTATCTGACCACTGGCTTTCAGGCTAAGTCCAACTCTTATTGTATGTGCTGTGGACACTCAGGCTGGTTAGTTTTTGTTTGTTGGTTGGTGCTAGAGATTGAACCCAGAGGCATCCTACCTCTGAGCTACATCCCAGGCCCTATTTTATTTTTTATTTTGAAGTAAGATCTCGTAAGTTGCTGAGGGCCTCACTGAGTTGCTGAGGCTGTCCTTGAACCATCTCAGTCTCCCAAGTACTGGAATTACAAGCATGTACCTGCTACCATGCCTGGCTTAGTCTTTTTAAAAAGTGAAGCCTATAGAAAATTATTAAGAAAGATTTGAATGTCGAGAAATTGATGAGCGTTGAACATCAGCTTCCATTCTGGTCACCTCATTTGTTCTCTGACTTAGAGTCAAAGTCCTACTTATGACCAATCTGGTACCCTTCCTCGGGTGGGACTCATTAGGCAGAGGTTCTGGAGACTGATAGAGGAACCCACTAGGAGGAGGCATGGCACGCTGGAGACGGTGCAATCCCTGTATCTCAGAGATTCTGGGAAAGGCTTTCTCTTTAGTTTCACATCTTGTCGCACAATCTCCATGGTGCATGGGTTGCCCGTGTGTCTGGTTGTACATTATTACTTGAGAGACCAAAATGCGCCTCTGGTGAAGATGGTTCTGGGAGAAGGCTCATCCTGATCCCACCAGGGAACGCCTCTCTGGAGGATCCAGAGACCAGATGGAGTGAAGGTGGGGGCTAAAGCTGCAGCGCTGCTCTCCCGTGAAAGTATTGGCCCAATCTCTCTCTTAATGTCCCTCGGGCTTTCAAATTGTGCCCATCGTTCTCACCCCCATTTAAAGAAAGGCTCCTTCCCAGTACTTAGGAGGCTGAGAGAGGAGGATCGGAGGTTTCAAGCCAGCCTCAGGAACTTACCAAGGCTCTCAGCAACTTAGTGAGATCCTGTTTCCAAATAAAAAATAAAATATAGCTGGGAGGGAGTGTAGCTCAGACGTAGATTGCCCCTGGGTGTTCAATCCCCAGTAACACACACACACACACACACCAGCTCTTTCCCTCCTGCTATAACCTCTCATGCTTACACTTGGCCTTTACAAGATTGATTTAGGGTGGGGATTTATAGTACAGGGACACTTCTGAGTAAGAAAAATAATGTCCTCTTCTTTGTTGAACTAAATAATAACCCTGTTCTTATAACAGCTACAGAACCAGGTTGTCAAATTCCCATTAAAATTAGTTTTCCAGGTCTAAACCTACAGGACCAAAATCATATTTATTCAACTGATGTTCACAGTTTTCTGGAAGGCTGTCAGTGGATGAAAGTGAAAATGTTAGGTAAATGTCTAAAAGGCTAAAACCAAATTTGGTTATTGGAGAATATCCAGATAACAGTCTGAAAAACTTAACCTTGAAACTGAAAGTTGAGGTCAGGTAGGCATAACCTCTGTGTCTTATAAAGGCAAGAAAGAGCTGGGAATAGTGATGCTTACATGTAATCCCAGTACTTGGGAGGCTGAGCTAGAAACATCCTAGGTTTGAGGCCAGCCCCAGAAATTTAGCAAGGACCTGTTTCAAACAAAAAAATAAATAAATAAAATAGAGCTCTAAGTACATCTCAGAAGTAGAATGCCCCTGAGTTCCATAGTAACCCCACCACCACCACACACACACACATAAAAAAAAAAAAAAAAAAAAAACAAGAAAGAGACTGAATATAGAGGCTGAGATTTCATATCAATTTTGTTTACCCCATAAAATTTCATCTATTATTTATAGCTTTGTACTTTCTCATTTTGATGCCTCTCACTACTTATTATTAAATTCTAATGGTTACCTAGTGAGGCCCTCTGCAACTTAGTGAGACCCTGTTTCCAAATAAAATATACAAAATAGGACTGGGGGTGTAGCTTAGAGGTAGAATGCCCCTGGGTTCAATTACCAGTACTACAAAAAAAAAATTCTAATGGTTTCTTTTGTGTGTGTATGTGTGGTGCTGGGGATTAAACCCAGGGGCATTCTACCTCCAAGCTGCACTCCCAGCCCTATTTTTATTCCTTATTTTGAAACAGGGTCTTACTAAGTTGCAGAGGGCCTCACTAAGTAGCTGAGGCTGGCCACAAACCTGAGATTCTCCTGTCTCAGCCTCCCAAGTACTGAGTTTACAAGCGTGGGCCACCATGCCCAGTTCTAAATTCTAATGGTTTCTGCTTAGCTGAATTGGGCTAAATTCAAGGTATTGCATGCAGATTGGGCTTTTCTTTGTTTGATAGTGAATTTGTATAAGAAGTGGTTTTGCTGGGAGAACTAAGAAGACAGTCAGAATAGACTGAGGTGTGAGTGAGCAGATGGGAGCTTAACATTGTCCAGTTGAGCTGGGGGAAAAAAAATCAGTAGCCTGCCATGTAGCCTCCATCTCTATTTTCAATTTTAACCCTGTCCTGTAGGGTTTGGGCATGAGACGGAGCCGGTCTTAAATTGCAGCTCTGTCAACTAATGGAGGAACTTGAGCAGATTACTTACTCTCTCTGAATATCAGTGTATTCATCTGAAAGATGAGGACGATGTTGTGTGAATTTTTTAGGTTTGTATAAACGTGACAATTGTAGAACTAGTCATACAATAGCAAATATCATCAAGCCCCTGGGTTGACAAGAGACATTTTTACCACAAGTCCCACTTTTAAAACTTCTAACAGTTCTAGAACCACAGAAGCATACAGAAATAGCCTAAGATTTATAAAGAGAAGAAGCTGGATGAAATTCCATCATTCATCCATTCAACAAACATAAGCATAGAGAAGGATGCAAAGATGTCAGACTATGAGTTGTGTCAGGCTGTAAGTTGTGTACATGTCTCTATAAGGTAGAGTCTAAGCCATAGAGAAATTCAGTTAACATACTATGGAGTTTTGAGAAAGAAAATATATCTTTCAGCTGAATTACCAGAATATATCCTATGGAAAAGGTAAGTTTAAGCGGGTGTTAATGGGTAGAAAGACAAAGCATATGCATAATATAGTGACTAATTCAGTCTCACTAAAGCAGGGAGTGAATGGAGGTAAAGTGAAATAAGACGAAGACAAAAAGTAGATGTGAAGCAGGTTGTAGAGGCATTAGTGGGACACACTAAAGAATCTGAGATTTTTGAGCAGAGGGATGACATGCTTGATGTGATAACACTTTGGCTAACAGACAATTTATGTGGAAGGTTTGTGAAAGAAACACTGAAGGGAAGAGATACCAGATGCAGTTAGAAGGTCGCATGGTGATACAGGTGAGAGATTGTGATGCATGGATTGAAGGTAAGAGTAATGGAATTAGAAGGGAAGGAGGGGATTTGAGAACCGAGACTCTAGAATGGACGTAGATTACCAAGTATATTGTTAATCAGCAATGAAGGGAGGGTCAAGTAGCATAGTGTTTCTAGCTTCTTATTTTTGTTGTCACCAGAAAAATGTAGGAATTAAAATAAAAGTCAATCCCATGTTGAGTTCTCTGTTGCGTTTCTAAAAGTGCTAGACTTTCGTTCCTAGAAGATGGTTCTCAATCCTGGCTGCAAAAGTTCAAATAGCTAAACAAATGAATCGGTCTCTGGGAATTGGACTTGGGCATTGGCATATCTCTTGTAATCTCCCCAATGATTCTAATGTACAGCTTCAGTTGAGAACTACTTGTTGGGGTCTTAGCCGGGCCCGGCTAGACCTCGCCTCAAGATGGCGTCTGGTAGAGTGCCAGGAGCAGCTGCAGGTGGTAACATCCTAGGGCTGCGCCACGCCAAAGCACATGTACCAGCAAGCCAGAGCCCGTGGCCTGAGAGTGCTCCCAGGTGAGAGCTGGATGCAGGCACCTCGTGGCTCAAGCCCTGGTTGGCTTTAAGAGGACTCCACCTCTCGCCCTAGAGGATGGATGACTACGATTGTGAGGAACGGTTACGGAGAACGAGAGTGGGGTGAGAGAGACGATTGCGGCCAGAGAGACGGTTACTGTCAGGGTTAAGAGAACGATTACTGTTACTGTTACTGCTTGGGTAACGTCCTGGGTCCCAGAGAAAGATACTGAAAGAGAGAGAGAGGTACAATAAAAGAAGCTTGAACCAGCAACGCGTGATTATCGTCTCCATTGGGTCCTTGTGGTTGAGGGCCCGGCGCGGGGGACGATAACTACTGACCCTGAACAAGATCCACTTAAGTCTCTAAATAAGCCCACTTGCTCACACAGCTGTCTATCCACTTACTGCAAAACTCCCCCAGCACACTCATGGCAGCTCATTCCTGTGCCTCACCTGAGGGCCAGTTCCCCAGGATTCTCTGATATTCAGCGTCCCTTGATGGTCTACACACCATTCCACTTTGGAAAAGGGAAGACTTGGGATTCGTACTAGAAGTCTTCCTACCAACATGAAAACGATCAACCCGAAGATAAAATAGATGCCACTGATAGCAGAGAGAAGAGACAGAGCTGTTGTGTCAATCCACCAGAAGGCTTGTCTACCTCTGCTCCAGATTATACGCACCGAGAAATTCCCTTATCATTTGAGCCACTTCAAATTGGGGTTTCTGCTACAGTCAAAAGCATATCCTATTATAGCGTCAGTCCTCTATGCTCTTGAAATAAATTATTTCAGATCTTATCTACTGGTATCAGACTTCAGAAACGACACTGTGCAAACCTGAAATGCGTCATCTTGGATGGGGTATCCAAGCCACATATGCTTGTCTTCAACGCAAGACACTTGGAATGTAAATGCTGCACAGCTGTGAAAACTGAGCTTTGAAATCTGACACATTTTCAACCTGTATTCCGGCCACTGGGCTCTGTTTTTCTGTTGTTTTGTCTTGCTTTTTAGTAACACAAACTATACATTAAATTTCCTTATGGTGTTGTTCTAATAAAGTTTCAAAGAAGAAAATAATTTCAAATTCTGAGTTTTGAATATGCCCTTGAAATGTAATCATGCCCATATTATTAGCAGAAGTTATTATCATCATTAAATTTTATGTGTCAAAAGTATATTGAAGCCAGGCGTGGTGGCTCACACTTGTAATCCCAGCATTTGGGGAGTTGAGACCGGAGGATCCGGGTTTGCAGCCAGCCTCAGCTACCTAGTGAGGCATTCCACAACTTAGTGAGACCCTGTTTCAAAATAAAGAATTAAAAAAAAAAATTAGGGCTGGGGGTGTAGCTTGGAGGTAGAATGCCCTTGAGTTCAATCCCCAGTGCCACAAAAAAAAATGTATAGTGAAGCTGGGTGTGGTGGTGCACACTTGTAATCCCAGTACTTGGGAGGCTGAGACAGGAGAATTGTAGGTCCACGGCCAGCCTCAGTTACTTAGTGAGGCCAACTTAATAAGACCCTGTTTCAAAATAAAGAACAAAAATAGGTCTGGGGTTGTAGCTCAGAGGTAGAATGCCCCTGGGTTTAATCCCTAGTACCACCACAAAAAAAAAAAAAAAAAAAAAAAAGCATATTGCAAATTTAATCAGGCACAGTGGCGCACTCCTGTAAACCCAGTGCTTGAGAGGCTTAGACAGGAGGATCCCAGGTTCAAGGCTAGCCTCAGCAACTTAGCAAGACTCTTAGCAACTTAGTGAGACCCTGTCTCTAAATAAAACATTTTAAAAGGGCTGAAATGTAACTCAAAAGTAGAATGTCCATAGGTAAATGTGTTTCCTCAAAAGATGCTTCTTGAGCTGGGCACAGTGGCACACACCTGTAGTCTCAGCTACTTAGGAGGCTGAGGGAGAAGGATCAGTAAGTCCAGGAGTTCGAGGCCAGCCTGGGCAACATAAGGAAACTCCATCTCAAAAAAAAAAAAATAAATAAATAATAATAATAATAATAATAATAATAATAATCTTAAGATACAAAAGATTGTGTAAAAAGAGGGACGGTAAGAATCTACATTTATATTTGATTATATATTCATTGGGAAACTCTGGAAAGAAGAAGAAATTCTGAAGAGTGGAGCTGTAGTTTCCATCTTAAGTGTCCTCCTCCAGTCCAGGTGGTGAAACCTTGCTTTCCAGGGCCGTGCTATTGGGAGGAGGTTGCTTTTAGGAGGTGGGGCCCCGTGGGAAGTCTGTAGGGTGGGAGTATGTGTGGTTATTTCTTCCTTTTCTCAAAATGTTTTTTCAATCTTTTTGCTACCCCACGTATTATTTTAACCTATATTGGTCAATATTTAGAGCTCAGCTGCATAACAAGATCTAACATATTGGAGAATTAAACACGCTTGCAATTTATTTCTCGCCCAGATATAAACCATGCAGGGCTGCTGAAAGTCTTTCTAGCATATTGGAACTCAAGCTCTGAACTTTTATTCCTCCTCCCTTCTTCTAATGGTCTCGGATAACTCCCTGCCATGTGTGTATTCCAGCCAGCAGGAAGAGAAAAAGGGCAAGAGACAAGCACATTCTGTTCCTTAGAAACACAGTGCCTGACCCACAGGAAGAAGACAAAAATGTTAACTGACTGAATGACTGACCATGGTTGCAGTAACTCTAGTTTTGTTTTGTTCTGTTTTTGTGGGGGTCTGGAGAGAGGAATTAAATGTAGGGGTGTTCTACCTCTGAGCAATAACCCCAGCCCTGTTTTATTGTTTATTTTTTAATTTTATTTATTTTTTAATTTTTGGTATTGGGGATTGAGCCCAGGGGCATTCTACCTCCAAGCTCCACCCCCAGCCGTATTTTTTATTCTTTATTTGGAATCAGTGTTTCACTAAGTCGTGGAGGGCCTCACAGGTAGCTGAGGCTGGCTGCCATGTGCCATCATGCCAGGCTTATTGTTTTTATTTTTATTTTTATTTATTTATTTATTTTTGTGGTCCTAGGGATTGAACCCAGGGGCATTCTACTCCGAGCTATACCTATGTTATGGGGTACGGTGAACCCCAAATCCGTAGGTCCTTGGCTCGTGGAAAAAAGAATTTTAACACGTGCCAGTCAGAAAACAACATAGGCAGGTTTATTTTAAGAACTTAAAGGGAAACTGGGAGAAAGGGGAAGGGAAGGCAAGGAGCGGGAAGCAGAAAAGGGGTAAGGCATGGAGGAGAAGGGCACGCTGCGCGCCTCCAGGGAAGAAGAGGAAGTCGGCGTCTTGACTCTGACTTTTAAGGGTTTCGCTCCTCCTCTTCCTCAGATTCAGGTGGGCGAATAGGTGGTCAGATAGGGCCCGGAAGTTGCAGGTGGTGGGCAGGACTTCTGGAGATTGGGGCGTGGAACTCATGTGAGGCAGGCTTCCTAAGAAAAA
>PVLC010034385.1:0-16938 GCA_004027655.1 Graphiurus murinus
CGCACGCTTGTAATCCCAGCATTCGGGAGGCTGAGACCGGAGGATCCGGGTTCGCGGCCAGCCTCAGCTACCTAGTGAGGCACTCGCAACTTAGTGAGACCCTGTTTCAAAATAAAGAATAAAAATAGGGCTGGGGGTATAGCTCGGAGGTAGAATGCCCCTGAGTTCAATTCCCAGTACCGCAAAAAAAAAAAAAAAATAAGGCTGAGGGTGTAGCTCAGAGGTAGAATGTCCCTGAGTTCAATCCTCAGTACCACAAAATAAAAATAAATAAATAAATAAATAAATAAATAAATAAATAAATAAATAAATATTGTGTCAAGTACTGCATATGTATTAAGCATTGCATATGCATTACTCCATTTAATTTTTTTTCTTTTTTCTTTTTTTTTTTTTTTGCGGTCCTTGGGATTCTTCTCAGGGTCTCCAGCACACAAGACCAGTGTTCCACCACCCAGTAGGCTGCATATCACCTGTGCTTTCATAAAAAAAATTTTTTTTTTTTTTTGCGGTACTGGGGATTGAACTCAGGGGCGTTCTACCTCCGAGCTATGCCCCCAGCCCTATTTTTTTTATTCTTTTATTTTGAAACTGGGTCTCACTTAAGTTGTAGAGTGCCTCACTAGGTAGCTGAGGCTGGCCTCGAACCCGGATCCTCGGTCTCAGCCTCCCGAATGCTGGGATTACAAGCATGTACCACCATGCCTGGCTCATAAAATTTTTATTAAGAGACAGGATCTCACTAAATTCCCCAGCCTGGCCTTGAACTGGCCACTCTCCTGCCTCAAGTTCCAGAATAGCTGGAATTACAGGCATGCACTCCCAAACCTGGCTGGAAAAACTTTAACATTCATCCAGAGCCGGGCATGGTGGCACACGCTTGTAATCCCAGTGCTAGGAGGCCTAGACAGGAGGATCCCAGGTTCAAGGGCAGCTTCAGCAAGTAGTGAGACTCTCATCAACCTAGTGAGACTCTGTTTCAAAATAAAAATAAAATAGGGTTGGGGTGTAGCTTCGAGGTAAAATGCCCCTGGGTTCAATCCCCAGTACCAAAAAAAATAAAATAAAATAAAATAAAAATTAAAAAAAAAAATAGAATGTCCCTGCGTTCAACCTCCTGCACCCCCTCTCACCCAAATCAAATTCATATGGAGAGGGGAAAACAAGCAAAAGAAGCCAGGAAAAGTCTTTAAAAAAAAAAAGGAGCAAAGGGACTCAGGGCATGTAGAACTAGTCCCAACCAGAAATTAAAACATATTCTAAATTTACAGTAATTAAAATTATGTGAGCCAGGCATGGTGGCACACATGTTTAATCCTAGTACTTGGGAGGCTGAGATAGGAGGATCGCAGTTTCGAGGACAGGTTTGAGGACAGCCTTAGCAGGTAGTGAGACTCTCATCAACCTAGCAAGACCCTGTTTCAAAATAAAAATAGGGCTGGAGGTGTAGCTCGGAAGTGGAATACCTCTGGGTTGAACCCCAGTACTACAAAAAACAAAAAACGTGAGCCAGGCATGAGGGCGCACACTTGGTTTTTTTTTTGTTTTTTGTTTTTTGGGTTTTTTTTGCGGTACTGGGGATTGAACTCAGAGGCATTCTACCTCCGAGCTATACCCCCAGCCCTATTTTTTATTCTTTATTTTGGAACCGAGTCTCACTAAGTTGCGGAGTGCCTCACTAGGTAGCTGAGGCTGGCTTAGAACCCGGATCCTCCGGTCTCAGCCTCCCGAATGCTGGGATTACAAGCGTGGAGGGCGCACACTTGTAATACTAGTTCTTAGGAGGCTGAGACAGGAGGATCAAAGGTTTGAGATCAACCTCAGAAACTTAGTGAGGCCCTCTGCAACTCAATGAGCCCCTGTTTCCAAATCAAAAATAAAATAAAATAGGGCTGGAGAGATATCTCAGAGGTAGAATGCCCCTGGGTTCCATCCCTGGTACCACAAAATAAATAAAATAATGTGGTCCTACATGCATAGACTAATAGAACAATGAAACAAAGCACGATGGTCAAAATTTATTATTAGACTTTACTGAAAAGGCATAGATTAATTAGAGAATTCCTATCCAGAAAATTTGTCCTTTTGCATTTGTTCAGATCGGCTGTTAGAGTCACAGCCCCGTCCTCTGAAGAGTTAGAGAAGAAAAGTTACCTGCTGCAGCTTTGTTTAGGGTTTTCCATTTTCCCCGAGTCATTCCTAACGTATCGGGCCTCCCAGCCTCTCTCTTAACAGACCTGGAAAGCTATGAGGGAGTCTCCTCGTTGGACACAGTCCCATGTCTCTTAGTGATGGGGACACGTTCTGACAGACATGTCATTAGTGGCGCTGGCATCGTGTGAACACTGCACACACACCTGGTTGACAGCGCCCACATGCCTCAGCTGTAACCTGCTGCTCCTCAGCCCCGAGTCTGTGCAGGGTGTCACTGCGCCGGGGATTCCAGACTACCGTAGCACGACACAGAAAGGTAAAAGTACTGTAAGAAAACCTGGTCTGCAATAGCAATAAAGGAGAAAAGATAAAAAATGGTACAGATGTAGGGGCCCTTCCCCTGTGCGGAGGCTGGAGGCTGGAGGCTGGAGGCTGGAGAGGAGGGAGGGATAGCAGTCACACCCAGCAGGGCGCCTGCAGGACCGCAGGCTCCAGGAACAGTGTACACCGAAGCAACGCCACATGTGTTTTAAACAACTTCTTTCTGCGATAATAAATTAACTCTAAACTGGGTCTTTACAGTTAGTACTTGGGAGGCTGAGACAGGAGGATGGCAGATTCGGGGCCAGCCTCAGCAGCCGAGTGAGGCTGTCAGCAACTTATCGAGACCTTGTTTCCAAATAAAGAATAAAAAAAATAGGATTTGAGGTGTTGCTGTGAGGTAGACTGCCCCTGAGTTCAATGCCCAGTACCACAATACAATAAAATAAAATAAAAATAAAACAAGTCTAGGGGTGTACCTTGGAGGTAGAATGCCTCTGGTTTCAACCTTTAGTACCAAAAGATAATAAAATAAAAATTTTAAATTTAAAAAAATAAAATAAAATAGAGTTGGGTGTATAAATTGGAGGTAGAATGCCCCTGGGTTCAATTCCTATTTCTCCCCACCAAAAAAAAAAAAAAAAAAATTAACTCTAGCTTACCAACATTTTTACTTTATAAACATTTAATTTTAAACTCTTTTACTCTCTTGAAATAACATTTAGTTTAAAACACATTGTACAATTATACAAAAGTATTTTCTTTATATTCTTACTCTATAAGCTCTTTTTTTTTGTTTTGTTTTGTTTTGTTTTGTTTTTGCAGTACTGGGGACTCCTCCAGCTCTATTTTTTATTTTTATTTTCATTTTATTTTATTTTATTATTTTATTTTTATTTATTTTTATTTATTTATTTATTTTGTAGTACTAGGGATTGAACCTAGGGGCATTCTACCTCCTAATTACACCCCCAGCCCTATTTTTTATTCTTTACTTTGAAACAGGGTCTCACTAAATTGTGAAGGGTCTCACTAAGTAGCTGAGGCTGGCCGCGAACCTGCGATCCTCCTGTCTCATCCTCCCAAGTACTGGGATTACAAGTGTGCGCCACCATGCCCGGCAACTAATTTTTTGCTAACGTTTTTTGCTAAAAACTAAGACTTGCACGTCAGCCTGGGCCAACACAGGGTCAGGATGGCCGGGCACCCTCTTCCGTCTCTGCACCTCATCCTGCTGGGAGGTCTTTGGGGCAGAGACACATGGGGAAGAGTCTCCTGTGACAGGACACCTTCTCCTGGAGTCCCTCCTGAAGGGCCTGCCGGGGGTGTTTTACAGTTAACTTGAAACATATTGTATGTGTGCGTATATACAATGTATATACAAGTGTATATGCAGCATATATGTGTGTGTGTATATATTATATATATTTGTATATACATATACTTATATATGCGGTATAATCTACAATCACAATGAAAGTACACTATAGTAAGTACTTAACCCAATGCAACTTAACAATTGCTTATTATCAAGCGCTGTGTAGTGTGCATAATTATGTGCCGTATTCTCACACAACTGGCGGAGCAGTGGGTTGATTTACACCAGCATCACCACCAACCGGTGTATAACACACCCAGCCATGCTTGGTATTAGGACAGCTAGGGTGTCAGCAGGTGAGGACTTTCCAGCTCCATTCTGATCGTACAGGACCATCGCCACACCCCTGCTGCCTGACTGTGTCTCTAGCCTCTTCTCAGAATTTGGGCTCACACCTGATACTAAGTGTCAGAGATTAAGTGTTGGCTGTCGGTAGAATTCTGTTTAATGATTGGCTGGGTGCAGCAGCACAGAACCCGTAGTGCCAGCTACTCAGAAGCCTGAAGCACTAGAGGTCAGCCTGGGAAGACAGCAAGATCTCATCTCTAAAATTAAATAGATGAAAGAAAGAGGGGGAAAAAAGGAAGGAAGGAAGGAAGGAAGGAAGGAAGGTAGGAAGGAAGGAAGGAAGGAAGGAAACTTGTAAAAAAAAAAATGTTAGAATACCAGCTGGAAATTACCATTACTACTCAGTATTATGAGAGCTCTCTTTTTTTTTTTTTTTTTTTTTTTTGATTACTGGGGATTGAACCCAGGGGGGGCATTCTACTTCCAAACTACAGCCCCAGTCCTTTTTATTTTATTTTTATTTATTTACTTTTTTTTGTGGCACTGGGATTGAACTCAGAGACATTCTACCTCTAAGCTACACCCTCAGCCCCATTTTATTTCTTATTTGGAAACAGGCTCTCACTAGGTTGCTGAGAGCCTTGCTAAGTTGCTGAGACTGGCTTTAAACCTGTGATGTGATCCTCCTGTCTTAGTTTCCCAAGTACTGAGATTACAGGTGTGTGCCACTATGCCCGGCTCTTATTTTTTATTTAGAAACAAGGTCTCAATAAATTGCTGAGGGTCTTGTTAAGTTGCTGAGGCTGTCCTTGAATCTGCAATCCTCCTATCTCAGTCTCCCAAGTACCACCATACCAGGCAAAAGCACTCTTATTTATTTATTTATTTATTTATTTATTTATTTATTTATTTATTTATTTATTTATTTTTGCAGTACTGGGGGTGGAACTCAGGGGCATTCTACCTCCGAGCTATACCCCCATCCCTATTTTGTATTCTTTATTTTGAAACAGGGTCTCACTAAGTTGGGGAGGGCCTCACTAGGTAGCTGAGGCTGGCCACGAACCCGGATCCTTTGGTCTCAGCTTCCCATATGCTGTGATTACAAGCGTGCGCCACCACACCCAGCTCAGCAAAAGCACTCTTAACGTTAGGGTCCCAAGTTATTTTGGGTGTTGGTGTAGAATAGCAATGTCCAATAGAAATGTAACTTGAGCCACATTTGCAAATGAAAATGATGTGTTAACACACTAAAAAAAAAGTCAAAAGGACTGGGTAAAATTCATTTTAATATTTAACCCAATATGCTTGACAATGTAATTAATATAAAAATATTAAATTATTAATGAGATCCCTAAAATTCTTGTTTCATACTAATTCTTGGAAACCTGGTGTATATGTCACACTCACAGCCAGTACACACCAAACTGGACCCAAAGTTCCCAAGGGCCGTATGTGGCTACTAGCTCTTTGAACAGTACGACCCTACATGATACAAGATGGAAATGAGCAAAAAATCGTCTAATGTAAGTGAAAATCCAGAAATTCCAAGATTGGAAATATCGTTTCAGGGTTTGAAACAAACTTTTTTTTTTTTTTTGGTACTACTAGGGATTGAACCCAGGGGCATTCTACCTCCAAGCTATACCCCGAATCCTATTTGTTTTATTCTTTATTTTTGAAACAGTGTCTCATTAAGTTGTGGAGGGCCTCCCTAAGTAGCTGAGGCTGACTGTGAACCTGTGATCCTCCAGTCTCATCCTCCCAAGTACCAGGGATACAAGCGTGTGCTACCACATCTGGCTTGGAACAAACTTTGAAACTAGTTTGAACACTCATTTTGCTATTCCAATCTTGTCTACAACGTCCCTATTTAGGGGTCATCCAGAATAGTGCTTGGTTCCCTCCTGGGATGGAGAACTCACTGCTTCCCGAGGCTAGCCTCTCCCTGACTCAGAAAGTTCCTCCTTATATTAAGACACAAGCATCTCCTGGTAGAGTCCACCCTGGTTGGTGTGAGGGTCCCCTGGAAGTCAGTAAACCCCTGAGTTGGATCAGAGAGATTACACCAGCAGAGCCTGGTTGAAGGCATAAACAGGTTGGTTTATGAGCTGCATGGAGCTTAATGGGCTGGGGAGTTGAGAGTTTTGCTCAGCTAAAAAGGACTGGGGCAGTTTTGAGCTAAAAATTGTCACCAATGGGTTAGGAACTATTATAAGACTAGGGCTGGACAACTGGTTAAAATCATCTGCTACACCTTGTAAGACTGACAGAAAGAAAAGAAAATGAAAGAAAAGAGAAGTATGTTTATATGCTAAGTTCACTAATTTGCAGATAGAGTGATTTAGAGAATAAATTTGAATTATTATAAACTTTTAAAAATGTTCACAGTAAGATAAAGCACAATTAGGTTCTAATTAATAAAGGATGTCATTCCACGAGAGCTGCGTTACAAATAACATTATCCTAAATCTTACAGAGCTCTATGAAAATAATTCCCAGACCAAGAAATCAAAGGCACTTAAAAAAAAAAAGTTTTATTTCCTATCTCCGTTTTAACATACTCCTCCCTCAGAAACACTTGAGAAATCAGACAGGAAACACATTTTTTTTTAATTCAGTTAAAAAAATGACACTGATTGCCTGAATCGTGGTGCATCCTGATCCTGATTGAATGGCCCTGAAAGTGATACTTTCTTTTTGAGCTATTTCCCTGTCTTCTGATGCTGTCTTGCCTTGGTGGCGGGAAGGTGTTCTCTGGCACGCCTTTGCCCTCCCGCCCTCCCCAAATCTACCTTTCCAGGGCTGGGAAGGTGCGTCCTCGCCAACCTGCCGCCCGCGGGTTCCCAGCGCTTCTGGCCAGCAGCCGGTGCAGCGGCGCGCCTGGACATCCATTGATGGGTTACTCTGCATCCCAGGGCAGCGCCGAATCTCCCGCTCCTCCGCGGCCGCCCGCCCCAACGCTGTCAACCGCACTAGCGGGGAAAACTTCAGAACCCAGGCTCCACCCCCCCACCTCCTCCCTCCCGCCTGCACAAAACCAACCGCAGCACCCCACCTCGGGCTGCCGAAAGTAAGTTTCATCACATGATCTAGGGTACTGTATTTTTCGCAAGAAAACAAGCACCCCCCTCCCGCCCCCAAAAAATAAAAATTCAAACTGCAGGCGCGGGCCAATGGGGACCGAGAGGGCGGTGGGCGGGGGCCGCGCGGCGCGGGACCGCAGGGGACTCGCCGGAGTTAGGGCTGCTTTTTTTTTTTTTTTTTTTTCCTCTCTTTCTCCAAAACTGGCTAAAGCGCCAGCCCCCCCCCTCCCTCCCCCTGCAGCTACAGCCTCCTCTCGGATCCACCTTAAATCTGCAGCCGAGTCGGCGCTGGGGTCAGTGGGCGCAGCCAATGCCAATCAAGTTTACAACCACCAGCGCTGCTGGGGGAGAAAAAAAAAAGAGACAGGAGAAAAAAAATAATAATAATCTCCAACTTCTCCCCTGCGCGCGCACACTCACACACACGCACGCTTGCACACGTACGCATGCACACGCGCGCGCGCACACACAAAAGGAAGGAGGGGTTGGGGGGGCCGGCGCTGGCGACCGGGGGAAATGTTTGCAAACCCGCGGCCGCGGCCCCCCGGGGCCCGAGCGCTCGCGGGCTGCGCGGGAAGCTGGGCCCGACCCCAGCGCCATGATGGTGGCCGCGGTTGGGGCCCGTTTCTCCCGCCGCCGCGGTGATTGCAATCCCCGGCTCCGCGCGCCTTCTCGCGGCCCGGTCTCCACGTCCCCAGGAGAGGCGCGTCGAGGTTTCGCGCGCAAAAAAAAAAAGAAAGGAAAAAAAAAAGCATCCAAGGCCTTTCCTAGATCCCACTCTTTTTTCCCGATCCCTGCCCGTTCTGCGTGTCCCCCCCACGCGTGACAGCTCAGGGACCCCGACAGCTTGCCCAGGGGCTGCATTTTCCGTGGAAATCCTGCACTTTCGGTTATGGCGGGGTTGGCCCGCGGCTGACCCCACCCTGCCCCAGCCCCGACGCGAGCGGCATCAGGGGGTGTCCCCTCGAGGTTTTGGGGCACGATCGTGGGTCCCCCCCCCTGCTCTCTCCCGCCCAGCTTCGGGTGCCGGGTTTTTGTCCTATTTGGGGGGGAGGTAGAGGCGGGAAGGACAGGGGTGGAGGTCTCAGGCGTAAGGTGTGGCTCAGGTGGAAGAGATGGCAAATCCTAAAGAGCAGTGCGTGCTCTGAAAAAAGATTGAGGATCCTTAGACCCCACTTTTTAAAAAAACAACACCTTCGGGAGATCCGCGGAGCCGGAAGCGCGAGCGTGCGGCGCTGGCGAGGTGGAGGATGAAATGGCGAGGACCGGGAAAGGTCGCTCCAGGGCGGCCGGGCCGGGGTCGCACGGTGGCCGGCTTCGCTCCCTCCGGCTCCTCCAGTCCCCACGCCCCCGATCATGCCCCCCGCCCCCGGGCCCACATTTTTCCAGCTCTTCCCGGCCGGGCCCCCTCCACCCTGCGCCAGGCAGCCGGGGATGCGTCGGAGGGAAGGGGACTTTGCAAAACGGGGCGACCCCCCCCCAAAGCGGCCGCGGCCCGCGGCGGGTCCTGCTGCGCCCGGGCAGTGGTCCTTGGGAAGCCTTTCGAAATGCGCGGGGCTGTGGATCATTGGCGCCTGGGGCAAGGCGGGGAGCCCGCTGCTGCGCTGGAGGGGCCACGAGCCCCCCAGAGCGCTTCCCTTCGCTCAGATCGCCCCCCACACCACCGCCCCAAAGGCGGCGGGGTGCCGTAGGTAGGAAGAGGGGGTGCCTTCGCTGCGTCCTTAACCCCAAGGACTGGGCGGAGGAGCAGGAAAGTTTCGGAGCAGCGGCTCAGCCCGGCTGCACCGGCAGAGGCGCGGCCTGGGGGCGCCCTGGACGCCGGCACTGCGCGCCGAGAGCCGGGCGCTGCGGGCGCTGCAAGTGGCGGGCCCCGAGCAAAACCTGGTGGCCTTTGTGTCCCGAGGCACCAGCCAGCCCTCGGGGGCATCTGGCCCCTCGGCGAGTCAGAGAGGGGCGGCGGGACACTTGGGTTGGGAAGGCGACGGCGCAACGGCCGGGGTGGTGTGGCCGCGGGTGGCGGGCGCCGGCGGCCGCATCCCCGCAAAGGGACCTTTGCGGTCAGCCCCACAGTCCCCGTCCGGGGAGAGGACAATCGAACCGCGAGGTCTTTTTTGGGGGGAGCGGGGGGAGGCTTGACCCAGAAGTGCAAAGGACGAAGGACGCGGTGGTGGCGTGGGGGCCGCGTTCCTGGGAACTGGCTTGGCGCGGCGGGCATCCTCTTCTTTCAGGCCCAGAATTCTCAAAAGGCGACCTCTAAAAATTCATGGGGAAGAGACTTCTTTATAAAAGGAAAATGAGACACACGCAGCAATTAAGAGGATGTTTATTCCTCTCTTAAAGAGACTGTCTGAAGTACGCTTTTTTTTTTTTTTAATTTTACTCAAAGGATCTTTCATCTAATTTCATGACTTTCCGACCTTCTACTCCTCCCTCCTCATTTTGAATTGTTTCTTGCTCTCATTCTTCCAGCAAAACACACTGCGTGCGTCGTTTTAAGCAGAACCACAAAAACACCTTTGGTGTAATTCAAATAATATCCTTGAAGGATGTAGCCCAGCCAGCAAAGAACCTAGGCGGTGGGAGAGAATTAACTCTACTTAAAAAAAAAAAATTCTCTAGGTAAAAAATGCTGAAACTGTCTTGTTTAGAGCCCCTTTTGGGGTGCAATGATGGAAATGTTAGCATTTGAGGGGAGGAAATTTAAACAACTTCAGATTTCTGCATTTTATCCATTTGCTGATTCCTATAATAAATAATTTACTTTTACACCCTAGTCACATTTTACAAGAGAAGGTGGAATTACAGGAATCATTTTGGTAAATCTGACTTTAAAATGCCTTTTAATTTTTTTTCTTAAGTAAAAAAATATATATTATATATACACATAATATGTATATTATATATATATAATATACATATATACTGTGTGCCTACAGGGACCCCAAACCCTCAGATTTGGCATTCTGATTAACTAGTTCAGGGTGCCTGGATCACAGCAGGATATTAAAAAATTGAGGAATTTGTGCATGATGACCAGTTTGATGAAACCTACTTCAGCAAGTGTGGAATTCATACCAGTTTAAGGACCTGAATGTTTGAATATTTTAGAGACTAGTAGGTTAGATGTCAGAACAACTGCTTTTAGTCCCTCACACCACTATAAATGTGTAAATACAGAATTTAGAGAAGTCATCATGTTACTTTCATTTTCAATCCTTCGAATGTGTGATCAGTCTACACTTATGTAAGGGTCTGGGGTTCTGACACTCATATCCTAAAAGACATAAATAGCTTAACTAATGGAGACTTTGGCAGTGTTCTTTATGTGAAACTTCGGCTTTTCCACTTTTTACTCCTACAGCTTTGTCCATCCAGAGACAGCTAAGTAAAAAGCAGCCACTACATTCGGACCCACACAGAACAGCTGATCGTGGGCCTGAATGTTCTAGTTGTTTGTTACTTCACACTATATGTGTGTAAATTTTTATCAGAATACCAGTTTTGGTAAAACACATTATAGTCCCACTCAATAAATAGCTATGGAAGTTTTCTTTATTGATTACTGGATGTGTAACAATAATTGGCATATTTTTCACACATTACAAAAAAATTATACTTGGCTCAGTATGCAATCTTTTAAGCATAGCCATATTATTTAACAGAAGAAGGGAAAGACCTACTCTACCCGATAGAGCATTTACAAATGCATAAGACATGCCGCTTTGGCTTGTATATTGTCTAGATTAAAAAAAAAAAATCTCTTTTTAACATAAATAAGTTAGTATAATTTTTCAGTGTCTTTACAGAGTTATGTACACAGGTACACTTCAAATGTTTTTGTTTCATACATAGGCAATGAAGAAATACTGTTTAAAGATGTACTATCCATTTCACTTACTCTCCAAGTGTGCTCTTCTCTGCGTGTACCTTCCTTTAAAAACACCACTTTCCTTTGGGCAAATTAACAAACAGAATGAGAAGCTTTAAATTTAAAATTATTCCATGATTGTGTGTGTGTGTGTGTGTGTGTGTGTAGTTAGTTATAGATCTTTTAAAAATATCCAGAGATTTAGAATTACTTTTACTGTGTCTACACAGCCCAAAGGGAAAAGAAAACTAAGAAACTTTCTCAATAAATTTGAAAAGTAGACATGGCCAATTCTGAGCATTCAGAAATCTCCATTTATACACCCCAGATTTTTGCCCAGAATAACCTGGAGTGGTTACCAAACAGCTGAATAATTCACTAGTAAATTCCAATTTTTAGAGACTCTTCTAAGTACTGAGAAGGATAGTTGTTTGTTGCTGGGGTTTTTTTGTTTGTTTTTAAAGCCATTTGCTGCTATATAAATGGAGTCCTCAGAACTCCCAAATAAGCCTCGTATAAAAACAGATACAACTATTTGTAGCTAGTGCTCAAATTTTGATGATTTTAAAAATGAAGTATCAGTTCTCACTGAAAGGGACATTACATCTTTAAAGAAAACAATGCAAACCCTTCCCCCAAATTGCTTCTCTTCATGCAAGTCAGACACTTTTTTTTTGTCATTGCTATAAATTGAAGCAAATTCTTCAGACCCCCCCCCCAGCCAACTCCCCAGCACCCCCTCCCCTCCCTTCCCCAATGTTTATATGCTACATAAAAGGTAAAAACTATATACACAGGTAGTACAATGAAGCAAATAAGGAAAAACCTAATTGCATGATGCTACATCCAAGGCTTTTAGAGGCAGGTCATTTAAGAGTGCCTAAAATTTTAGTGTTGTGTTGTGGCTTTTCAGTGCTTATACAGGATTTCCATTCCATGGAGTCAGCGATATGTATTTAAATTTTTTTTTCTTGTGTGTCTTCCTTGCTTCATCAAGCAGTGATAGATCTGATAAACAAGGAAACATGTTCTTAACTCTGCAAAAGAAGCAAGAAAGGGGAATTAGTGGGAAAGCACTGGAGTAACATTACTAGTAAAGCACAAGAATTATTGTGTCATTATCTTATTTGAGAAATACCTGAATGATGGGGGGGGTGCTAAAGTTTGATGATTATAGTCCATCTCCACCTAACGTTGCCTGAACTGTATGTTTACTCTCCTGTGTGTTCTGTTAGAGCAGTGGTTCTTAATAATTGGACATTGTTGGCTTGCCCCCCACCCCGCCTGCCCCCGGGGTCATTTAGCAATGTTGGGGACATTTTTGGTTGTCAAAACTGGGGGAGGAGGATTGCTACTAGCATCTAATTGGAGAGGCCAGGGATACCGCTAAACATTCCAAAACACACAAGACAGCCTTCTACAACAAAGAATTATTCGGCCCAAGATGTCAGTGGTGCAACAGTTTGAGAAACTGCAGCCAAGAATCTGGGCTGAAGATAGCAAGAAAGAAAAGAAAGGAAAATCCAGACATGGTAACTCTTAAGAGTAGCCTGATTTTCTAAATTTGAAAAATTCTGGGAAATGTAACTTTGCAAAGGCCTCCAAAGAAAAAAAACTATTAACATTGTCCCCCCCCCCATATTCTAACTTTGTATTCATAAGTAGAATATACACACGAATGCTTTCAAGTAGGTCCTTACTAATATTTCTATCCTTTAAACTGGCAATATTACTAGAGAACACCTGTGTCAGGATGGAATCAGATCAAAATCTAGTGGGTATGCTACCCGGGTTATCTGATGAGCTTGGCCACAAAGTCACCCAAACCAATAAAAGCTGCAGGTGTTAAGGCTGTTCCAGAAAACTTTCCATCAAATCTCCCCACTTTATAGAAGTATAATACGAGGGTCTATGGTACCTTTTTATATTAGCTCTGAAAAATAGGAGATAAACGTGGAGAAACCATACTGTGACATGATTTAAAGGCACAACAAATCCCACCTTAACCCCTATAGTCTTTAACTTATTTTAAAATTTTTACAAATGAGGATTAAAAAAAAAAAAAACCCGAACATTGGCATTTACTAAGATCTCTTTCTATGCTAAGCTTTGAGTGTGCTTTTGGGAAAGAAAAAAAAAAAAAGAGGTCATTGTCCTTGTTTACAAGAAGTGTATAAACTATTCATATATGTAATCTCATCATCATGGACAGCCAATGTAAATTTGGGGGCTGAATTATTCAAATTAGCTATTCAGGGTACATGGAAAAATCTCCATTTGTGCCCGGTAGACCTACCCGGGGCAGTCCTAGCATCTACCACCCTTTTCCCTTAATATCCAAACCCTCCTGTTAGTAGCACATGAAGTACAGACAAGCCGACCGCTTCCTGGATGGCTGACTGTGGCAGCTAATTTAACTTCTGCTTTGCAACTCCAGGGTGATCAGGAGTTCTGTAGGAAATTTAGTAATTTGGGCATTCCCTTTTGTTGTTGTTGTTTTTTTTTTGTAATACTGAGAATTGAAACCAGAGGCATTCTACCTTCGAGCTACACCCCGAGCCCGATTTTATTTCTTATTTGGAAACAGGGTCTCACTAGGTTGATGAGAGTCTCACTACTTGCTGAAGCTCTCCTCGAACCCGGGATCCTCCTATCTCAGCCTCCCAAGTACTGGGATTATAAGCGTGCGCTTATAAACATGCCCAGCTTTGTTTTTGTTTTTTTAAAGTATGAAGTTTTCTTCTCTCTTCCCCAAACTTACCAGAAAACTGGGAAAGTGGGTTTATGAAAATGATATAGGACACCACCCTATCCACATTCCTAATTAGCCCTTGTCTAACCAAATGGGAGCTATTTGTATCTAACTTCCCCTGCAAATTTTAAATATAATCAAGTACTTGCTATTTTTCCATGTATGGTTCAAAATGTTACTTGCCTCAAGTTGAAGCTGTGGGAAATAGGATTCTCATCAAGTGGGCCTAAGGGGCACACCAGTTCTTGTTCAGATGAGGAAGGAATCTTATTGTTCCCAACATGTTTTGGTGGGGAGTCGCAGGGACAGGAAGGGACCTTCCTGCCGCTGGGGCCTTGGTTACAAGTATTCCTCTGGGACACTTGCTCTGTTTCAGGTTTCAAATGAAACTCACCCTGGGACATTGATACTTTGAAGAATTACAGTTTCCCCGTAGTGATTCCCAACCTTCCAGTTGCTACTTTTTTGATCTCGAAAAATAGAACAAAACACTGCAAGCTATTAATCTGCCCCGGGACCGGTAAACCCAGGCAGAAGAATTTTGAGGTTTGCAGGCCCAGGGGCGCGGCTCGGCTGGCTCGCAGCTGGGCTTGGGTGTCAGTCTGAGCGATCAACCCACCGAGTTGTTTACGTCTGACGTCTCCGGAGGCCTGGCTTCTTGGGCGTCTGCTCCACCGAATCAGCTTTGGGGGAACCGTCTGAAACATTTTCTTCAGTCCTGTTGGCTCTTTTGTTTTGAGAAGAAGACTCTAAGGGCCAGGAGGAATTTTAAAAAGAACAGAGACACACCATCTTTCTTAGTTAAAAAACAACGGCTTGATAGGAGCCCGCCCCAGTGTCAGGGGGTGAAAACCCACCACCACCTCCGCCCACGATCCTGGGCCCCGCATCCCCAGTGCCTTTAAGGTCACAAAACGTAACAGAAAGTGTAGTCTACACTCCACATCTCTCTCTCTCTCCCACTCCCACTCCACGGAGAACAGAGAGTCCGTCGATAAACCCCAACTATACACGCCAACGCTGTCACGCACCTACAGCTGGCCAGCCGGGAAGATTTAGGGTTAGGGAAATTAAGAGAGCTATCTCGGGCTTCTGACTTCGAAATAAGATAAAACAAAACGGACCAGCCGTCCGCCCGGTAGCCCTTAAAACCCTAACACGAACAAAGCTCGCCCCTCCCCACCCACCCCCCAAAAAGCTGTAATCAGAATACGCTGAACTGCAAGCCGAGGTTAACAGGGGTCGAGCAGGCCAGCGGTGGGACGGACAGACAGACAGACAGGCGCGCTAGGGTCGGGGAGGGTGGTCACCATCTGTCGCCGGCCGCTTCCTCATCCCCGTCTGGCCGTCGGACGGGTCAGTCTTTGGATCCACCAAGTCTGTCTCCGGGGGCTCGGCCTGGGACCCGTTGAGGGGCGCCGCGGGGCGGCTCCCGCCGACCTCGGGGGTCTCCTGCGCCGGCGGCACCTTGCAGGCGCCTTTGGGGGGCCGCGGGGGCCGGTAGTAGAACTCGGGCAGGCTGCTCTTCTCCACCTCCTGCCACTCGTACTTGCCCTCCAGGGGCCTGTGGTTCTGGAAGTCGAAGTTCCACTTGCGCTGGCTGGCTTCCTCCAGGTCCCGGCGGTGCTTCTCCAGGTCGCGGCTCAGCTCCTCGTGATCCACGGGGCCGAAGAGGTTCCTGCAGGCGGACGGCTTGGGGTGCTCGGCCGGCCTGGCGTCCATCCGCTCCAGGCTCGGGCTCGCGCTGGACACTCGCACGTTGGACATCTGCGCCCCCAAAACCCCGGGTCTCGCTCCCGGAGAAAAAAATTTAAAAAAAGAAATGAAAAAGAAAACAGAACCGCGCAGGACGCACACACGCCCGGACACAGCTCTGATTGGAAGTCCTAAGACTGGCCTCGGGGACCAGAGCTGGGAGCCGGGGCGCGGCGCTGCCCGGACCTCGAGGGTCTCCGCGGACCCGGCGCGGGGCGATCGGAGGCGCGGACCCGAGGGAGAGCCGGCGGCCAGACCCCGGCGGTGCAGCCCGCGCGCGGCGCCGCGAACCCGGCGCTCCGAACCTGGCGGCGAGGGATGGGCCGGCGCCGAGCCCGGGGCGGGGAGCAGCAGGACACCCCGAGAAGACGAGCCCCCCGGTGCTAGTGGCCCAATATGGCGGTGCGGAGGGAGGCTGACGAAGAAGAGAGTGATTGACACGGCCAGTCTATTTAAACAGAGGAGGAGATCCATTGGTCGCGGCGCCGGGAGCCGCCCCGCCGAGGCTGGCGAGCGCGCGCTTAAGGTGGCCCGGCGCGGGTGGAGAGGCCGCTGCGCGCGCCCGCGTCCGCGCCCCCGCGCCCGCGCCCGTGCCCGCGCCTCCCCCTCCACCCCGGCCGCCGAGCGCCGCCTGCGGATCGGCGGGTCGCGTGACTGCTGGAGGTGTACCGCTGCCAGCAAACCTGCTCCGGCTGGCCTCGGAGAAATTAAAAAAAAAAAAGAAAAGAAAAGAAAGAAAGAAAAAGACAAACAAACTAGCCCAGCGGCCGGGGAGCCGGGGAGGGGCCTGGGCGGCGGCCAGGCGGAGCCGGCGGGCCTGGGGTGCTGGTCCCGCGCTGCGACCTCCCGCTCCCAGCCCGGGAAACTCCGGCCTGGCTGGGCCAGAGGATCTCCAGGGTCGCCCGCTGCAGTTTGGAGCCGCGGTGGCTGGTGCGGTTTGCACGCACTGGTCTCCCCCTCCCCGCCCCGGGGGCCCCGAGCTCGTGGGCTGCAAGGATGGCCGAGAGGCTTGGCCGAGCGCCGGGGAGCCCCCTGAGACCTAAGCTGGGGGTGGAGGGTGGTACTGGTTAGCTCAGACTTCAAGACCCAGAAGTTTGCCATCCTAGGGGAGGCCCGGGGCTGCGGCAAGAAGCTGGGGGGCGCAGGTCTTTGTGTAGATTGAGCCCCTAGGGAGTAGACCCGGCGTTTATAATGTGTTCAGAACCCAGGCTCCGTGCAAATGAAGATCCCAAGATCAAGAACTGGTCTGGTCTCTCAAGCCCCTTCCTCAATTCCAGAGCCGTCCCAGCCAAACCGAGTGTTGAAAAAAAAAAAAAAAAAAAAAAAAAAAAAAAAA
>PVLC010034386.1:0-16938 GCA_004027655.1 Graphiurus murinus
GCTCGGAGGTAGAATGCCCCTGAGTTCAATCCCCAGTACCGCAAAAAAACAAAAAAGAGAAAAGCTACCCTGTGGGCAATTCTGCAAGCTGATTCTTATATCACAGGGATACTTTTAATTCAAGAAACACTGATGCTAGCCGGGCGTGGTGGCGCACGCTTGTAATCCCAGCATTCGGGAGGCTGAGACCGGAGGATCCGGGTTCGAGGCCAGCCTCAGCTACCTAGTGAGGCACTCCGCAACTTAGTGAGACTCGGTTTCAAAATAAAGAATAAAAAATAGGGCTGGGGGTGTAGCTCGGAGGTAGAATGCCTCTGAGTTCAACCCCCAGTACCGCAAAAAAAAAAAAAAAAAAAAAAAAGAAACACTGATGCTAAAGATAAAGAATCTATAATTTGTGAGAGTCTATAAAAGACAAAATCATTCTGCCCTGTGCTTTGCATCTGTCTCAGCCTTTATTTACCACTATTGCATGGAATGCAACATGGTCTCTTCTTACTACCTTTATCTGGAAATAGGAGAGTGAGGCAAGCTCCAAAGCGATTAAGTAGCAAATCTAAGGTCAAACAGCAGGAACAGCGGTAGGAAGAGAACTTGGAGTCAAACCCAACTGATTCCAAAACATAAACTTTTTGCTGCACACTATCTAAGAAAAGCAATCCTAGTCTGTAAGGAAGACTTAATAGACTGACTAGAATAGCAGTTCCAGCTGCTCTGGGTATTCGAATTATTTCCTTATGGGATGCTAGAAATAGGGTAGGAAGCAGGACAAGAAGCGTAGCACTAATTGTAGCAGTGTTGCTGTGCAGATCTATAGATCAATAAGCAGCTTAAGTATTTAAAAGCAATCACTTAGAATAATAAATATTCTTTAAAAGTTGATTGACGGCAGTTTTATATAATCTATATCCTTCGCTTACCAGCATCTGCCATCTGAAAATTACCGAGGAAATTAAGGAGAAAATAAAGTTTCTATTTATGACAATTAAGAAACCCATTACTCCCAAATTCAGAGTGGAAACAGGCAGAAATTCATAGGAATGGGAAATCGACATGCAGACAGATTAGGGATGTGTTCCTAAGGTAGCTTCCACATGCTGAAATGACTATGAAGACCCAGATGTTACCGATCCTGTGCCTCCTGACTAGAAATGAGATAAAGGTCATTCTATACTTGACCTTCCTGTTTACAGAAAATTAGAATCTCAATGAATTAAACATTAGGCTGTTTTGCATTTCTAGCTCATGTTTATCTCATGCTTATAGCTACAGCATTTTCAATGTCAAATTATTATGGCAGCTGTATTTAGTGTAGATATTCTCTTTTGTTTACCCAATGTTAAACAGAATGTATCATAGAAATTTATCCAAATTTCAATACTTAACAAATACCCAATTGTGAACAAATGTTTCAAAAATAGCTCACTCTAGAATTATATGCAGTATTCCAGATAAAACCTCACAAAAATTATCTTCAATAGGTTCAAAGATTGATATGAAGCACAGATGTCGCTTTGAAAATGCATGGGTTGAAAAATTGAATGAAATAGAGAAACCTTGTCAAGGACAAGCTCTGTGGTCATTATATGCAGTAAATAGGAGAATGAGAAAGAAATCTGTAGCTTACTCCTCTAGCAGACACATGAAAATATCACTCTTAAACAAGCTTTGAGTTGACTATGAACAAATCAATTGAAGTAATTATTCTCAATCCCATTCCCATTTTATTGCTGAAACTTGTTAAATTCAAGGAGGGAAAGGCCTAATGTGCAAGAGTTCAAGGTTAAGCTTCCCAATGTCTGCCTTGGGTCATTCCTTAACTTAGCATAAAGCACTAACCATGTGCCAGGTGACATAACACAATTGAGAGAAAAAAGTAGTGGTTATTATGAAGCCCAATTCTGGTTTGCAAACATTGAGAGCAACAGTTCCTAATTGCATAATAAGAAAGAGCTTGCCAGGTATCCTGGTGAATGCTTGTAATCCCAATACTTGGGAGGCTGACACTTGTGGATCACAGGTTTGAAGCCAGCCTCAGCAACTTAGTGAGGCTTTCATTCAACAACTTACTGAGATCCTTTTTCTAAAGGGGTCTTGCCTGGAGGTAGAAAGCCCCTGGGTTCCATCCCCAGTACCAAAAAAAAAAAAAAAAAAAAATAGAGAGAGAGAAAACTTGACACAATAGTATTTGTTTTCAGGGGATGAAGTTCTGTTGCTTATAAAAATTGTTGATTACAGGTAAATAGGTAAATCATCAGTATTTTATTTTTTGGTTTTGTTCTTTGTTTTTCTTTTGTTTTAATAATTAATTTATCTCATGAATCATTCCCTTCATCCTAGTAGGAATCATGGGAGGGAAGCTACTATCAATATTTAAGTTGCTAATTGTGTCTCAATTCCTTTCTGTTTAATGCTAACTCTGATGATCAGTAATTTCTAGGGAAATGTTCTTCCTGATCTCACATTTTCTTGTACCACCTATTCTTCTCTAAGTTGGTATTTCTTTATGTCAAGAGACTTACATGTTACATGATCTAGTGGAAGAACAGAATGGGCATTTTGGCTCCCCATGCAGATCTGGGATAATCCCCACTGTTGAGTGCTGTCACATCCCTCAATGATAACCTCATGGATGGAGCTGGCTCTGTTTGGATTTTCATGAACAAAGCTGATGCTCATGCTGAAATCCTTGTACACTGCGCCATCTTTATACCAGTTTCCCTCTCAGCCCCCTGCATCACTTGGCCCATCTGCATTCCTTCACAATCATATGGGAAAACGCTTGAGTATCTAGTAGAGTTGACCATACTGTTCAGTTAGCTAATCTTCCTAATACAAATATTAAAACAAGCTCTCCTTGTTTCAGAATTCACTTTCCAAGTTTCCAACGTCAAAAGGGATAAAGTACCTCTGAATAAAGAATTTTCTTCAGCCGGGCATGGTGGCCCACGCTTGTAATCCCAGCATTCGGGAGGCTGAGACCGGAGGATCCGGGTTTGTGGCCAGCCTCAGCTACCTAGTGAGGCACTCCGCAACTTAGTGAGACTCGGTTTCAAAATACAGAATAAAAAATAGGGCTGGGGGTATAGCTCGGAGGTAGAATGCCCCTGAGTTCAATCCCCAGTACCACAAAAAAGAAAGAAAGAAAGAAAGAAAGAAAGAAAGAAAGAAAGAAAGAAAGAAAGAAAGAAGGAAAGAAAGAAGGAAAGAAAGAAAGAAAGAAGGAAAGAAAGAAGGAAAGAAAGAAGGAAAGAAAGAAAGAAAGAAAGAAAGAAAGAAAGAAAGAAAGAAAGAAAGAAAGAAAGAATTTTCTTCAAACTCTCTAATATAAAACCTACAAGGTCAGTTTAGAGACAATAACCACTTCTGACGTATTTCTTTACTGACTTTGCCTATCCTGTATCTTCCCTCAGTTTCTTATTTATGCAAAGAAAAAAAGTCAAGAACAATGAAAGGAGCTGGGAGGGGTGGCACATGCCTCTAATCCCAGTACTTGGGAAACTGAAACAGGAGGACAGCAGGTTCGAGTGCAGCCTCCTAACTTAGGATGGCCCTGTTTCAATAAGACAAAAAGAGTTGGGGGTTTAGGTCAGAGGGAGACTGCCCCTGGATTCAATCCCTAGTACCAATTAAATAAATAAATAAATAAATAAATAAATAAATAAATAAATAAATACAACAATTCTGAAAAAGAGAAAAAAGGAAAGGCCAAAAAAAAAAAAAAACCAATCAGTATATCCCACATATGTAATTTAATTAATCCATGCTTCAATTTATTTACCTGAAATAAGTGGAATTTTAATACTGCCTATGTTGTTTACCTATTCCAATCTCAAAGACATGTAGGTAGCCTGGTAGGAAGGACACCAAATATTGTATGCATGCGTTTTGTGTCATTCTATATCCCAATATAATATGAAATTACATTGTACCATATTAAAAAATGCCTACGTCAAATAGTTGTTTTGAGGATAAAATCATATGTATATTTGAAGCAAGTTATTGTTTGTTAATGTTTGCTAAGTAATACTATTGATTTGGTTTCTCTGAATGAGGGGAAGATAATGATTTTTGCAGAGGTCTATGCTAGATTCTACTAATAGCATTACCTAATATGAATCAGGTATTTTCTTAAAATATTTTATTTATTACTTCTTGATCCATTTTATCTAGCAAAACTCTCCAGAAAGTCCCCCATGTAGCAAAAATACAAAGGAAAGATAAATAACACAGGCATAAATACATTAAATATGATAGATATTGAGAAATCACCAAGAAACAGAATCTAGATGTCATTGCAATTGATTTTTTAAAAATCAATATTTTGGGTATTCTGTGCAGAGACATATAGAGTTATAATAAATGTTATTTCACAAGACTGATTCAAAACTACAAAATAGGCCTTCTTGCTTGTTCAGGTGTGTCTGCCATTGCTCATGAAGCCTGGCCCAACACAGAGTGGTTACAATGTGCTTCAGATGGCTCAAAGGAGGAAAACCAAAGGATCAGTGGTTTGAGTGTTGGGTGCCAATAAAAGCCAAAGTAAATAATCTAAATAATCAGGACTTGGGAATTTGAAATAGAAATGAAAATGTGCTGTCAGAGCCAGATGGGGATCTGCTTTCCCCTGGAGCTTCATTTAAATGTACGTGAAAGTCAGCCCAGCACAAACTAGTAGTTGACTTGGTAGACTGGAGATCTACCAGGAGGATACACTAGTGCCTAAGATGAATTTTTATATCTATGACATAGCTGTTCAGTAGGAAACATGATGTGGAATTATTTAAATCATTGTTTTGATTGCACTACCGTCCAAGAAAAATTCTGATGGATGTTTCAGTAATCTAACATTTGCTCCTATTACAGCGTGGTAGAGATTTACTGACATAATAGGCATTTCACATTTCACATTCCGCTTCACATTTCACAGAATTTTCCTAAATAACAAGCAGTTTTGATTCTGTTCTATGATGACACACATGCCCTTCTTCTGCCTTCCCAAAATTACTTAAGGCGTACATACCTTCATAAGAAATACACACAGGGCTTGAGAGCACTGGGTGCTATCTCATTGCAACCTGCAAGTTGAGTGTACTTCAAAAAAATCACTGGAAATTCAATCCAGGCAAATGTCAAAGGCAATTCTTGTTGGCCGCATGGCTTCCACTGCTAAAGGACACATGGTGATCCCGAAAGTATTGAAAATGTGCCCAGGAAGAGGCAGGGTACATGCATTCCTGTGGGATTATCTCACCATTGTCAGAGACTCAAGGCATTGGTAACTGCAGGATTCCAGGAGGTCAACTCTAAAGGAATGGACAGGGGACTTCAAATTTGTGATCAAGGCTATATGCACTTATCATGCACAAGTCAAGATTTGAAGAGAAAGATATTCCAGGTCTCATGAAAGAAGGGATAAAGTTCCTCATTCTAATATTCCTATCTTCTATAGGTAGATCATTATAGTTTTGTCCTCTTCAAAGAAGGACACATAATTTGAAAGTAAAACTCTCAACATATAGATGAATGGATACAGACTAAATTGATGGGCAAGAGGAATACAGAAATGAAGAACCAGTGGAAGAGGTCAATCTTCAGGTGTTATGAATCCCTTCAAAGTGAATGCAGGAAAAAAAAAATGAAGTAAAATTATCCAAGATAACTGCTTGAGCAAAAAAGAACAATGATCTGGTGGTCAAGCAATCAAACCTAACTGTACATGGTAGAGTACAGTAAACCATCGTCATGAGGAAAAATTAATATTGGTGAATAATAATGAAAAGTACCACGTGCATGTTTTAATGGTTTTCATCATTTATATATATATATATATATATATATATATATATATATATATATATAAATAAAAGATATGCATTGTTACAGCAAAGCAATTTAATGGAAAGGAGAATAATTACCATAATATCAGATATACTTTAAAAGAGAGAGGAAATCTGTATAAATTAGAATAATTATCAATATGCAATATTGATATGTTTAAATAATAAGCAAAATAAAGTATTGGAGCTGGGGATGTATCTTAGAAGTAGAGCACATGCCTAGTGAGTATGAGGCCCTGCATCTAATTCCCAGCACTACACAGACACACAAATAAATAAAAGAAGAAAGAGAAAAGTAAATGTTTCAACAAACATGGAGACTTAAAGAGACAGTGGCTCAAATTTTTCTGAAATAACTTTGAAAATATCAATAGAATCAAAATAAAATTGAAAGATACAATTGACAAATTCATGGCTAAATAATTAAAAAAATGTGAATTTAATAACCACAGAAGTTGAAAAAGTCATCAAGGAATGATTATCTTCTCTCTTTTGAGCTTCTACTCTAGATTGAAACTGTAATCTTTTCAGAATGAAACTAATTTAACATTCAATGATTTTTTTTTTGCTCAGAAAAAATAAAGTTAAATGAAAGTCTGCTATAAAAAAGCAATTTTATCCTTTATAATGAAATAGAAGACTGCACACTAACTCAAACAATGTTTATTGCAAAGCTATAAGATGCTAAAAAGGTACTTTTTAGAAGTCATCTAATGGCAAAGTCAATTTGTGCTGATATATCCTGATAAGCAAAGCAATCCAATGTTCTCAAAATAAAATATATTTCATCCTTATTTAATGAGATCCACATATTCAAGGACACAAACAAAGATTATACCTCTGATGGCAAGTTATTGGCCATTTTTCTGAAAGCATTTTTTAAACCTATCCTAATAAAAAGTGTATATTACAAAGAATAACAAAACAGGGATGTTTGTAGCATAGGAGGTTATGAAATACATTAAATAATACCAAACACAAGTCAATTCCACATGCATTCCATTCCCTTGTGTCCCCAATTTCAAACAAGGTTGGTTACTATATGGAATTGTAAATAAAATGTACTTTTCTCCCATAATAATCTCCAACTGATGAAAGTATTATCTTGCAATTGAGTCACTGTAGGTTTTTTATTGTCCTTTCATTTGAATTGTTTTAAAAAATAAAGCAGATTTTGGGACAAAACACTTTATTACCAAGTCATTAATCTCCAATCAAAATCAGATTAAATGGTATTTAAGTCCACAGAATATTAAGCACAGCATTACTATATGATCTTTCCCTCCTACTCCTGGGTATCACCCCAAAGAAGTGGACGAGGGAACTCGCCACAGCTTTCTGTGCAACTGTGTTCATAGCACCATTATTCGTGATGGTCAAAAGGTGAAAACAACCCAGATGTTCATCAACAGTTAAACAGAATGTCATGTATACACACAATGGAGTGTCATTTGGCCTAGGGAAAGAAACCTTGATATGAGCTACAGCTGGAATAGAAGTTGGAAGATATGATGCTGAGTGAAACAAGACAGTCACAAAAGGACACTTCCTGTGTCATTCCTCTTCCATGAAATTCCTGGAGTAGTCAAATTCATACAGGCTACAGGCAGAATGGCTGTTTTCAGGGCTGAATAGAAGAGAGAGAGTAATGGGAGCGAATGCGAAATGTGTATAGTTTTAGAAAGTGAAGAAGTTTTGAAAATGTTTGTTGGTGATGGTCATACAACAATGTGAATATATTTAAAGCCAGAGAACTGTATGTCTAAAAATGGCTAAAGTAATACATTTCATGTTGTGTATGTATTAACACAATAATTTTAAGTAATTAAAAATAAAAATACTATAAAAATTTGGTGGGCTTATAGGAGTTACTTTGGAGAAAATAAATTTTTGAAAAGAGAGAAGAGAAGCCGGGCGTGGTGGCGCACGCTTGTAATCCCAGCATTCGGGAGGCTGAGACCGGAGGATCCGGGTTCGCGACCAGCCTCAGCTACCTAGTGAGGCACTCCGCAACTTAGTGAGACCCGGTTTCAAAATAAAGAATAAAAAAAATAGGACTGGGGGTGTAGCTCGGAGGTAGAATGCCCCTGGGTTCAATCCCCAGTACCACAAAAAAAAAAAAAAAAAAAAAAGAGAGAAGAGAACCAATAGAGACATTTAGAATTCAAATTTATCCCCTGGTAATGGCATCACATTTGTGAAATGTTTCAAATAATTAAACCCTTCTTGGTAGTTCATACCTGCATGCAAACAATAGAGTGAATATCTGTGCTTAGGAAGATCATCAATATGCACTGCAATTAAAATTAAATGCTAATTGCCATGATACATTGTGAGCGGCTGCTGGAAGGCTGGCAGAGTATCTGGTGGCAGCATCATTGCTAAATCAAAAAAAATTCCCAATTTTAAACAATTAGATGAAAAGAGTGCTGTTGTGCTCTGCAATACTAAATTAGCTGATGTAAAAATTGCCTCTGGTGATGAGGGCTATGGTGACCTTGAAAATACATTTGAAACGCTTAAATACATTTTTATGTGAAATGCAAAGAGGAAAGGAAGTCATTTCTTAAAAATAATTTACACATGTTACTTGAAAATGAATCAGTGGCTAAGTATTTTAAATAGACATTTATTTGGTCAGGTACATATTTCAATTTTTTTTGTTTTGTAAGTGACCAAAAAAAGTATAGAATCTCTGTGAAAATATGATATTGCTCTTTATATGGAACCTGCTTTATATTAGAGCAAATAGACCCATATATATTGATGTGGTATGTTCATCATTGTATATGTTATATTGCCTTCACATAAATATTTGACAAAGAATGAATTGCTCAGCATCACTTTATACACTTAAATTCTCGTGTTTAGGGTACCAATCTCTCAGCCGCAGAACAATGTCTGTACTTACTAAATGCCTTGTAAGTATTAGCAGTTAAGAAGTGGCACTGCCCATTTTGGATTTTCCATTCAAAAATAACTCTAAAATAATCTGAATTGGATAACTTTGTTTTCTGACTTCAATTACTTATACCATTAAATTTGCATTTAAACACCTACAGTGTGGAAATACAGAGGATCGTCAGAAACTACTTTGAAAAACTATACTCCAACAAAATGGAAAATCTAGAAGAAACTGAGAATTTCTAGACATATATAACCTTTCTAAATTGAGTCAAGAAGATATAGAAAACTTAAACCGACCAATAACAATCAAAGGGATAGAAACAGCAATAAAGAATTTACCATCAAACAAAAGCCCAGGGCCAGATGGTTTTCCAAGTGAATTTTATAAAACATTTATAGAAGAGCTAATCCCAATACTCTTCAAACTATTCCATGAAATGAAAGAAACAGGACTCTCCCAAACACGTTCTATGAAGCCAGCATCACAGTAATGTCAAAGCCAAATAAAGACAGCTCAGGAAAAGAAAACTATAGGCCTATATCGCTGAGCTGATAAACTTAGATGCAAAACTGCTAAACACCAAAAATATTAAACATTGAGCCCTTGAACATGGTATGATAAATCAAATACATAAGGTAATTCAAAATTTTAATAAGTACTTTTCAAAAAAGTTGAATAATTTTTTAAAAAAGACCTACCTTGGCATTTATCCCATCTCATTTTTACCATTTCCCTTTTGTTTATAGTCTTTGTGTGTGTGTGTGTGTGTGTGTGTGTGTGTGTGTGTGTGTGTGGTGTATTACCACTAAAAAGTACTAATATAGGTGAATACTATAAGAATAATAATACCACACAGCATGTGAAACTACATAAAGCATTCCCCCATGTGAAATTATATAAAGGATTGTATCTCAGGCTTTCTGAGAAAATCACATATTAAATCAGGATGGAATGCAGAAATTGCAATTATATCTTCTATCTACTGTAAATAATTTTACCTACTTTATTGTTCAGTATTGCTATTTTGTCATAAGATTTCAACAACATTTTATTTAATTTTTATATTTAAAATTAAGCTTTCACACCAAATGACAACACCAGGCAAAACTCAATCCTGTTTCATTTCAGCACATTCTGAAAACTTAGCAATAAATTTCTGGAGAAAGCATTCTTCAAGGTTCTGTATTTCCAAAAGCACACACCAATGCCTACGTCCTAAGCATCATTATTTAGCATCATCTCTATTTGTTTCTGTCTCTTCTCCTGTTCTTTCAAGAGGTACCAAAATTCCTTCATCACATAACTGATATCATCCTCACTACCAGCCAAATGAAATTACTCTATTGGAAATTTAGATAAGAGTGTATGCTTTTGAAAGGAGCCTATTCTGTATTTGCTCCCACATAGTAAATTGTATTGCAGGAAGTAGATATATTTTACAGGATCATGACCTGCTGCGCATAAAAGGAAAAGAAAACAAGATGAACACTGATGTAAACAGAATAGAATATTATTTCATATCCCTATAAAATTTTTGGCCATTTGTATTTCTTTTGATAAGCACCTATTTAGTTGATCTGCCCATTTGTTGAATGGGTTATTTGTTTTAATGTTGAGTTTTTTTAGGCTCTTTATGTTTTGGATATAACCCTTTGTAGGAAAAGTAGCTGGCAAAGATATTCTCCCATTCTGTAGGGTCTCTCTTCACTCTGTTAGTTGTCCCATTTTCTGTGCAGAAGCTTTTCATCATGATGCCATCTTATTTATCTACTCTTGGTTTTACTTCCTGAACACTAGACATCCCATTCAGAAATTCATTGCCTCTACCTTTCGGGTGGAGTGCCCCCTCTATGTTTTCTTTTCACCAAGGCAAAATTTCTCATTCCACTCAGAATGACTCACATCAAGAACAGAAATAACAATAAATGCTGATGAGGATGTGGGAAGAGAGTAACCCTTACACACTGTGGTGGGAATGTAAATTAGTCAACCACTATGGAACTCAGTATGCAGGTGCCTCAAAAGCTAAAAGTCCAACTACCATGTGATCCAGTTATTACACTGCCTGTTATTTATCCAAAAGAACTAAAGTGAGCATGAGTTAGAGATCCACGCATACCCATGTCTATCACAGCACAATTCATATAGTCAATATGTGAAACCAGCCTTGGGGGACCATCACCAGAGGAATGGATAAAGAATACGGGAAATTTACACACTGCAATGAAACACATCACTCTATACAATTAGTATATACAGGAATATACAGAATAGCGGTTTCTTTCTTTCTTATAGTCTGGGCCACACAGAGTACAGGCTTCCAAGATAGTTGCTGCCATGCCAGTCATAGTCATTATCACTGTTTTGTCTCTAAGAAGTCTCAAAGTGAGGGCAACAATACATCAAACTGCCATGCTGGCCTCCTTTAAATGCCATCTCTGCACTCCCTTGCAACATTTTCACTGACATTTCAATGTGCACAGCTTAATCATGTGTTCACGTACAGTTGCAGAAAACTGGAAATGTGATATTTTGCTGGGTAGTTCTGCATATTATCATTATTTTGTTGGCGCTGTGTTTGTTTTTGTCCTGACCCTTCTTGAGACAACCTTTATTTTCAAGAGTGTTTTTTTTTAATTGAAGTAAAGTATACACAAAGAATAAAATTAAACCTTTTTAAGGTATGCAATTCAGTGGCAATTAGTATACTCATCATGTTTTACAACCATCAACTCTATGTATTTACAAAACATTTTCATCATTGTGACTATTCTTCTGTTCCCAGCTACTATCAGCCACTATTCTGATTTATATCTCTACAGTTTTACTATTCCTTAAGGGTAGAGTCAAACCATAAGTTATTGGTTATTTATTTTGCCTATCATCTTTTTTTTTAGACCTATATGATCAGTGTTCTACTTCTGTTTTACATTAAATAGATACGTGGCATTTTGTTCATCTCTTCATTTGTAGATGGATAGATGAATTGCTTTCACTTTTTGGACACTATGAATAGTACAGCATTTGTGCACAAGGATTTATTTGGTTTGTCTTCCTTTCATTTCTTTAGGGAATATAACCCGGAATGGGATTGCTGGATCCCATGGTAACTCCATGTTTACTTGGGTCACTTGTGCCCCATAAAATTGGAGTCCCCTTACTAGTTATGAAGAGGAGAGCAGATGTTGTATGGTAATCAGAACTGTCTGCAACTCACCTGTGCCCAGTTTGTTCCTCTAAGAGTCCTCGCTGAGGATCCTGCTCAGTTTCCCAGTGGAGATGAACAGATCTCACATCTCCACATCCTTAACTTCTGTACGCAGAAGAATACCATCATTTGGTCCCAGACACCATATCATTCCACAAAAATCTGCAGCATGAGTCACCACGTGGCTGTAAGAGCTAAGTTACAAAACACATGGAAAATCCCAGACACATTTCCCCACAGTTTGCAATCAGCACCAGCAAAAGGCTGGGTACCAGGTGATTCATAAACTAAATAGGTGACCTTTTATGAATCAATCTGAGAACAGGAAATAGGCGACCTTTTAAGACTCCAAGTAAGAGGAAATAATTTAAAGCTTAATGGGCTATTATAGTTTTAAAGATCTAGTTTTTCTTTTTAAAGTTATGGTCATATAATCATCTTAAGCTCTATACTTACATTCACATACACAAGCAGGTCACATTATACTTAATGGTTACAAATAGATGCAAAGAGGCAACTATTCTTATTTATCAGATAGCCAGTGAGCAAATTCATCTTAATTAATTAAAAAATGTGGTTTCAGAGAGTAGCAATCACACATTTATAGAGCAAAGCTATTTCTCACTCCTCTATATTATGTATTAAATTTGGAGCTGTGGAGTCAACACTCAGTTGGAACTGAATGTTGGCACTTTCGCAAAACCCATAAATTCCTATATCCAAATCTGGTATTAGTATTGAGTTTTAAACAGCTCATGAATCTTCTGGAATTGCACACTCTCAGTGTGTTTATGAACATATGTGTTTTTGCACTGAGAAGACACAAGTAGTCATTGCCCCCACCGCCACCCCAACCTCTATTGAGACTGGTTTAAAATTTGTGAGATACTAGGAAACTTATTAAATCTTCTAGAAGGATATTAGGAAATATTTATCTTTACATAATGAATCTAGGAAACTTACTGTGCATTATATATTCTTTAGCAATTTCGATAGAATAGGAAAATCCCAAGTGTTCAGAGAAAAACACTTCCCCTAACACACACACACACACACACACACACACACACACACACACACACACATCAGGGTGCTTTGAACAGCAGAGAGTATGGCTAATGCACAAACTAAATGCTAAGTTCTTTTTTCCTTTATGTTCTTCTTTATAATGTTTTATATCCTACTCTCAACTTTTAAGAATGGACAAAGAAAGTATTACACATATACACAATGGAATACTATTCAACCACAAAAATGAATAAAATCTAGTCCTTTGTAACAGCATGGATGGGACTGGATATCATTATATTAAGTGGAATAGGCCAGGCACACAAAGACAGTTACCTCATGATCTCATTGGTATATGGAAATCTAAAAAAGCTGATTTATATAAATTGAGAGTAGAACAATGGTTACCATAGGTTGGGGAGAGCAAGAAAAGAGAGGTATAGGGACAGACTGACCAGTCAGTGCTAAATTCTAGTCAGATATGAGTTAGAAGTTCTGGTGGGCTATTGCCCAGTATGGTGGCTAGAGATAACAGTTATGCATAATATATTTTTAAAAACTAGAAGAAAGGATCTTGAATATTTCTACCATAAAGAAAGGCTAATTATTTGAGGACATAGCTCTGTTTACTCTGATTTAAAACATCACACAATGTGCACATGTATTGAAACATCCCATGGTATAAATATGTATAATTTTTTGCTTCATGTACCAGTTAAAAATAAATTTAATTTAAATATAAACAAACAATGTAAATAAAATGGCATAATTAGATTTAAAATTAAAGACAGATTTCTCTTCACCTTGAGGGCTTTGACAGCTATTGCAGGAATAATTCATGAGTCTTTTCTCTGGATTTTAAAATCCTTAGAGCCCGATTCACACAAATGACCTTAATTTTATTGCTCGATATTTTTTCATGCTCAATAGAATGTAAGGCTGATAAAAAAGAAGTGATTTTGTCTGTGTCATAAGAACCTAAAATATTTTATATCTCACACTGGGTACATGAAAATATTTTGTTTGAATGTGAATGAATACCTGTAGCTTTTAAATCATGCTGTGACTCTTTGAGGGACAGAATTTCTATTCTTCCTCTACTTTGTCTCATCTGGTTGGTACCAACTTTTGTTTACAAATACTTTAGTTAGATGCTCTTAACAAGAATACTGAAGTTAATCCAGAACAAGATAAGATACTTTTATTGCTCCAGAATTTTGAGGAGGTTCTCACGGAATAGTGAAACTGGCCATTAGGGGAAGAAAAAATAGGAAAATCAACGTTAGTGTTTCATTTAAAGTATTGCTAAAATTCAGCATTTCCAGAGGTACAGAAACTATTTATCCTGACAAATGAATGTCCCCAAACAAGTAAAAATAATAAATGCAAATAAAACATGGAAAATATTATTCTTTGTTCATGTTTACATTATCTATTTATGCAGTTAAATGGCACTGTGTTACATATATACACACACATTTCATTTATATCAATCTAAGCTGATGCTAAATCGATGAGGCTTGGCCTCGAACCTACAATCTTTCTGTCTCAACCTCCAAAATAGTAGGATTATAGGTCGGCACCACCATACCTGGCTTATCATGATAGTCTTTTGAATAATAAAGGATGAATCAGAATTTTTACAGTGTTTCATCAGAAAAATATTTTAATTTCTAACCAGGGTCATAATTAGCTCACAGAAGCATGTTTTGGAACTTTTGTTAATTCTGGCTCCATTTTGATTTTCACTAGTAGATCTAAAGGCAGATAAGAAACCAAATTGCTGATGATTTTCTCTTGGTTTGTATTGCATTGTTTATCTATTTATCTTTTTCCCCTGACATTGAGTTTGTCACCTCTGTATCCCTCTTTCCTTGATTGCTCCTAAGCCCTGGGTGACTTCAGATCAAGGGTGACTCAACAGTCACCCCGGCTGTAGAGGTAATTCATTCTCCAGTGCCTTCCTTTTTTTCTTTCCAAACAAAGCCTTAGTCATATTTAAATCAAATCTGGCATTGCTCCAAGTATCCTCCACCAGCTGCAACAATTATTCCTGTATATTCTCAAACAGTCTAAACAAGGCAAAGTATACAGCATAGCAAGAGAAGGAAAGCCCCGGCAAAAACCAGAATAGTCAGAAAAATCCAAGCAAAGCTTCCAATATCCTCTCAGATTCACCAAGAACACGATTCATCTTTGTTTGTGAAACACCAATATATGAAATAAAGCAGTCACAGGGAAACTGTCTTTTTATCTGAAAGTGGTCTTTTATACTCCTCTGAGGTCAAAGATTTACATTTCAGGTGACAGCAGCCCATCATTTTTTGATTGTGATCAGAAACAGAAAATGGGGATTCTGGAGGAGCAGATGATATCTACAAAAGCATAGAGAAATCTTGATACTGTATACATCGCATAAGTCCTAAGAGAAAATTCCCTATATATTAATAGAAAGAAATTGAAATTATTTGATAAGTCTGTTGCTTATATCCCTGCATCATAGAGTCTAGTGGATATAGTTCTCAACTTAACTATAAAGATTTGAGACTAATGATTGATGCATTCTCAAGAAATTCCCACCATGATCAATCAGCTTACGTTTATTACTATAAAATATTTAGGCTTTCTAGTCTTAGTAGTTACACAGAGTTTAAAGTACACAACATAAAATATATCGGCATGTTTTTTGAAGCACAGGAAGCAGGTGGACTTTAGTAATTAAAAATCTCCATCCCATTTATAAAATGAAATGTACTCTCCTATATTAAGAAAAGGATAGCATAAAGCCAGCTTTAAATGGAAAGCCAAGCAATCTCTAACTATTTATTATGTGGCCTTTCTCTTCCCAACCCAAGGACACTCATATTCAAAATGCTATCAAATAGCCGGGCGTGGTGGTGCGCGTCTGTAATCCCAGCATTTGGGAGGCTGAGACCGGAGGATCCGGGTTCGCGGCCAGCCTCAGCTACCCAGTGAGGCACTCCGCAACTTAGTGAGACTCGGTTTCAAAATAAAGAATAAAAAATAGGACTGGGGATATAGCTCAGAGGTAGAATGCCCCGGAGTTCCATCCCCAGTACCCCCCCCCCCAAAAAAAATGCTATCAAATAAAGAACAATAGTAGGATTCAGAAACATAGGAGGATCGCCTAGAAAGAACATTCCTGGGTTGATAGAGAAAGGAAAGTTCAGGATGTCAATGGAGCAATTAGCCCAGAGTAGAGCATGGAGAAGAGAATGACTTCTATTTTTTTTTAAAGGAGGTGATATGTTCAAACTTAACAGATTCTTATAACTCCATCAGATATGTTGGAGAATGGAATGTTGAAAGGAACACAGGAAATGAGAAAGAAGAAAAATGAGAGTTATTAATCTCAGGGACAGCTGCAAAGTTGCTAAAGATGGCGAGTGCAAACAGAGCACACTGCAGGGCGTAACAGTCAGCCATAGCTCCTGAAATGCGACAGCAGAATGGCCAGTGATGTGTACCCAAAAAGCAGAGACACAGCAGATCACGATCAAGAGCAAATGGAAAGGCCATGTGCAAAAGGAATGTGCGAAAACATAAATCCACAGTGCCTGGCAAATATCGGCAAATTGGAATTTCAAAGATTCTTTGGCAATTCTGCCCAATTATCAACCTTAATGCTGCCTAAATATCAGCCTTAGTTATCGACCCATTACCAACCCTAATATATTTACAATTTCATGTGTCAAGATATATAAACAACAAAATAAAATTATTTTTCTTTTATATACAAATGGGCAGCCGGGCCTGGTGGCGCACGCTTGTAATCCCAGCATTCGGGAGGCTGAGACCGGAGGATCCGGGTTCGCGGCCAGCCTCAGCTACCTAGTGAGGCACTCCGCAACTTAGTGAGACTCGGTTTCAAAATAAAGAATAAAAAATGGGGCTGGGGGTATAGCTCGGAGGTAGAATGCCCCTGAGTTCAATCCCCAGTACCGCCAAAAAAC
>PVLC010034387.1:0-16936 GCA_004027655.1 Graphiurus murinus
CTAAGAACAAGCACAAGTTGAAAGTAAAAGAATGTAAAAGTTATCCTGTGCAAATATCAGGGGAAAGACAGGAGGAGTAGGTGTGCTATTATCAGAATTACATACTGTTAAAAAATGTGTTAATTGAGACATGGGCACAATTATAAAATAACAAATGGTCAATTCACCAAGAAGATAAACACTTATAAACACATACGCAGCAAACATCAGAGCTCCAACATGTATGTAAAACAGTGACAGGCTTGAGAGGAGACATGGACGGCCATTCAGAAACGGTGGAGATCTCATTCATTTCCTTCCTTCCTTCCTTCCTTCCTTCCTTCCTTCCTTCCTTCCTTCCTTCCTTCCTTCCTTCCTTCCTTTCTCCCTCCCTCCCTGCCTTCCTCTCCTGTGGAGAAAGTAAAACTTTTTTCTTTGATCAGAAACCAGGTAAGAGCACTAGCTTTTCCCCACACAGTACTGTAGATCCGAACAAGAGCAAAAAGGCAAAAGAAGTAAAGTACGCAAATAGAAAGCAGACCCAAAATCAATCTTTGTTCACAGACAAAATGAACTTTTAAATAAATTCAAAAGTTTTCACACACAAAAAGCCCGAGAAGAAATAAATTAATGTATATGACGCAACAACTCAGTATGCAGAAATCAACTGTGTTTCTGCATGCTATATGAACACTTTAGAAACAATATGAGCAATTTAAAAAGAAATTAAGAAAACAATTCAACATAATACTATAAAAAAGAAAAAATACTCACGAATATACTTAACCAATATTGTTAAAAGCTTTTAAGTTACAAACTGAGAAATGTTGGTGAAAGAAATTGAAGAGAAGAGAATAAAGGAAACAATTCCATGTTCATAAATCCAAAATCTCAGTTTTCTTAAGATGTCAAGTTTATTTAATGCTTAAAAAATTATAATCTACAGATTATATCCAAGCACTATCAAGCTGTTAACACTTACATATTTATTGACCCTATACATCTTTATAGGTATTCCCTGATCATACGATCCTTTCTTTTTCTTATTTCCTTTTTAAAATATATTTTCCATTCGGGTTAGTTCAGCAAAACTATTTCCCATGGTAGCAGCTGGCACTTCAAAGACAGGACTTTCAGTTCCCCATTGAAGTTAAATTCAGAAAGAAGAAAATAAATGTTTAGGCCTCCAAAGGAATAAAACTATACTCCTGTTACTTTTATATTTTAGGGCACTCAGACGATACACAACTGGGAATCTATATTTCTCCTTCTGTGAAGAAACGCTAGGTCCTCTGATGCACAAGAAGCAACTCACACAGTGCACATGTGTCTGAGGCTCAGCAGGGGATCCCCAAATGGAAACTCCCAAACCCACCTTGTGGAGGATTCCGACTGTGTCCTGGAACTTGTGACACTAGGAAGTGACGCATATTCCTAAATGCACACACCCGAGACCCTGGCCTGACGATCTAGGAAATGTGTGGAGCGCACCCAAGTCCTCTGCTCTCAACACTGACTCTCCAGTGCAGGCGTACTTTACTTCCTCCTGCCTTGTTCCTCTTGTTCAAAATTACAGTACTGTGTGGGGAAGAGCGGGTGTTCTTACCTGGCTCCAGTAGAAGGTTTGATGTCCATGGCTTTGGCCTTCTGTCTTGGGTGGCACGTCCTTGGAGGTTTCTGTGACAAAACACACCACACCTAGGCAGGACACACTAGGCTCAGCCTCAGGAAGAGACCCATCAGGACTCCTTGGGCCACTGAAGCACGTGACATGCAATGTCCCAGCATGACCAGCAGAGGGCAAAGGAGCCCGCGAAGAACAAAGAGAGAGGCCTGAATGAGAGGTGCTGGGAGCTAGAGTGATGGGTCCCTTTATCCACAGGAGAGCAGCAGGTGGGGACGGGGTCTCTGCTGTGTCCAGGGACGTGTGGGAGACTCACTTCTCCATGGTGCTGAGTTTGAGGAAACCCCTCTGTTCTCAGTGTTCTAAGACTGGATCCCTGTCTGGCCTCGATCCCCTGCCATCTCTGTGTCCAAAGCTCATCGCTTTAAGACTGAATTGTGTCCCACAGATGGGGATGTTGAGCCCAGGACAAGGGGGTGTCTGTGGGCTCCCCATCCCTGCTCACAGGCATGTAGGAGAAGCCTCAGAAGACACAGCATCGAGGGAGCACTCAGGGAGAGAGCCAGGAGACCTGGAGGACCTTGACCTTGGACTTTCCAGCTCTCAGGACTTGGAGAAACCAATTCCTGTTGTTGAAGCACCCAGCACAGGGCATTATGGTCCCCGTGACAGTCCCAGAAGACCAGGACGGCATCCCACCTCCCTGAGCAGAAGCGGCCTGGAAGCCGCCGTGGACATGGGCCACCGCGTCCCCTCCTGCTCTGCTGACTCTGTGAGGACCGGGCTGCACCTCAGTGCCTGCATTCAGCACAGAGTCCTCGCTGTTGGAGCTGTTCATCTGCTTTGCTTTCTGGTCAGCCCTGCACCGACTGAATGGACTGGCAGCTCATCATTCATATTTGGGGGTGCTCATGTGTGTTCTCCACTGGGATGCCAGGGAACCCCAGTGTGGACTTTCTCCAGCCCTCCTTGTGTCCAGGAGTGAAGGTCCTGGTTCCTCACAGGGTCCGCAAGGGCATTAGCAGCATCTCCATCTGACAGCAGCAGAATCCAGGCCTGACTGCTGAGCTGCGCTGGGTTCAGCCTGCCTGGGACGCCACGCCTGACCATGAGGGCTGGGGGTGGACACCAATCATGCCTTCAAGGCAGGTGAATTTCCTCCTGTCACCACTAGGGAACACCCAACCGCAACTAGTGCTCCTGGTCAGGGTGCTGAGCATCTAGGGAGCAGGCTGGGGACACCCTGAAACTGCACCCTCTCTCCTCCTCCTCCCCCTGGTCCCTGCAGCTCCAGGGTTTCCCTCCTGGTGCTCTGAATGGAGCCTTCCCCACGCTTGTCCTCTCCCCTACTCTGTCCTGGTCTGACCTTGGTCACCAGGGACACTTGTCCTGCTCTGAGTGACTGAGAGGAGCCAGCCCTGCAGCTGTGCCCAGCCCTGCCCAGCCCTGCTCATTTGCATGTGCCCAGAGCACAGCCCACGGCCCTGAGCACTTCTTAACAGGCCGCTCACACCCTGTGCAGGAGGCAGTGCCAGGCAGGACACAGCATGGACGTGAGGGCCCCCGCTCAGCTCCTGGGGCTCCTGCTGCTCTGGCTCCCAGGTGAGGAGGGACAGCACTGGGGTTTACTAGATCTGTGTGGTCAGGGATCGATAGTCCTTCAGGGAAATCCTCTTGTACATGATTCATAGTGGGTATTTGTTTCTATGTTTCCAAATGCAGGTGGCAGGTGTGACATCCAGATGACCCAGTCTCCATCCTCCATGTCTGCGACTCCAGGAGAAAAAGTCACCATCTCTTGCCGGGCAAGTCAAAATATTAATAGATATTTAGCCTGGTATCAACAGAAATCAGGACAAGCTCCAAAGCTCCTGATCTATGATGCAAACAGATTGCAATCCGGGGTGCCCTCGAGGTTCAGCGGCAGTGGATCTGGGACAGATTACACTCTCACCATCAGCAGCCTGGAGCCCGAGGATGTTGCCTCTTATTACTGTCAACAGTATTATAATCTATGTCCCACAGTGATAGAGGCCATGACATAAACCACCCAGGGGAACAGAGTGTGAGGCTGGGCGGCCCCAGCTGCTCCTCCTGCCGCCTCCACCTGCTGAGAGCCTTTCTCACATGCACCAGGCTCCTGAGGCCCCTGAGGCTTGGGTAGCAGGGCCAGGGAAGCTCCTCTGTACCCTGACTCTCTTGCCCCCTGCTCAGCCCCAGCAGCACAGACCTGATCACTCCTCTCCTGACACACCTGACGTCACAGAGCAGTGCACCTGAGACGGGCAGGGTTCAGCAACAGTTGAGAGTTTTTTTTCCTATACTTTTGTGGATGCATTGTAATCACTCATCATCGTGAGATTCAAAGTGCTACAAACCTACATGTGCGTATCACTTGGTGTGGGGAGCAAAACACAAGTGTTGTGATTTATACTTTGAAAGAGAAGGCATTCTAATTATTCAAATCAGAATTGCTTATCTATTGGGGATGAGAAACTAAACTGTAGCCTTTCAAAGGTCTAGGATATGGTAGTCAAAGTTGCAGACACACAACAGCGACAGCAGCAATAACACAAAACAAACAAACAAACACAGAGCAGGCCTTAGAAATGGGGGATGTTTTTGGTCCTCTTTCTGAGCCAGAGTGCATCTGTCAAAGAAATCCTATGCAGAATTTGTTGTACTTTAGAGAATTGCTGTCCAAGCAAGAACACTTGAAACGCCCGGGATATGCAGTTGAGGGAAGCAGAGGCTGAAATGAGAGTCCATGCTGGTCCCAGAAGCCAGAGCCCCTGAGCCACTGAAGGAACAGGTGGAGGCGACCCTGCGCTGCTCAGACCTGCCTGACTCAGGCGTGAGGCTGCCCATTGCCTGCGGCCCCCACCAGGAGTCCTGCAGCCCTCACCTTGGTCCACGTCTGTCCTCCTCTGAGTTCTCTAGCATGAAGCTTCACACTGAGCATCTCCAGAGGAGGCAGAGAGGAAAAGCTTTCTGGGAAATGTGCTTAGGAGTGGAGCTGTCCAAACTAGTTGTCAGCCGAGCTCCCCCTGCACTCAGGATTCCCAGCGCTCAGAATGTGCTCAGGCGGGCAGGGCCCAGAGTGGTTTATACGTGCTTCTAAGTGCCACCAGCACGTAGGAATCGTAGCAGGAACACTTCACTGAGTCATGAGGTGACAGTCAGTGGAGGAATTGCATTAAACATATGAGGATCCTTTGACGAAGCAATGGGTGATCTCTCTTAAAATGAAAAGCAGAACACACTAAACGTGGATATAGCGTTTTGTCCCCTGCTAACTCCCAATCTGGCCAGAATTCAGCAGGATCCTCCGCATCACTGAGGGCAGGTGACAAATGAGAATCTGCAGAAACACCTGTAGCTGCCGCATGAGAACCTGCAGTGCAGCAGGAGAACAGGAGATCTGAGCGTTCAGAAGCTGCGTGTGGGAGACATGTGCCCCAGGGGAAGAGCTATCTTCCACTCCTAATGAGTCCAAGTAAGAAAATTTCCAAGCTGGGCAAAGAGGCCCAACCTTGGGAGGCTGATACAGAAGGAGCGCAGGCTTTTGCACTGAAACTCCTTCAAATTAACAGGAATTCTTTTTTTGCACCAGATCTACTTTATGTGAACCAGAAGATCTGCTCTGTGTGCATCGAAACTACTTCATATAAAGGGGAAATTCTTTTCTGCAGTGGAACCACTTCATATGAACCGAATGTTATTTTTTGTACCGTTTTGTATGAAGTGACCCTCACCTGGAATCAGTCCCAGTCCGTGGGAGGCTGACACAGGAGGATTGCAGGGTTGTGGCCAGCCTCATCAACATAGAGAGACCCTGCTTCAAAATAGGGCTGGGGTGTTGCTTAGAGGTAGAATGGTCCTGGGTTCAATCCTCAGGAAATTAATAAATAAATAAATAAACAAATAATCTATTTAAAGTGACTTTTTTTTTTTTTTTTTTTTTTTTTTTTTTTTTTTTTTTTTTTTTTTTTTTTTTTTTTTTTTTACGGTACTGGGGATTGAACTCAGGGGCATTCTACCTCCAAGCTATACCCCCAGCCCTATTTTTTATTCTTTATTTCGAAACAAGGTCTCACTAGGTTGCAGAGGGCCTCACTAGGTAGCTGAGGCTGGCCGGGAATCTGAATCCTCTGGTCTCAGCCTCTCAAAAGGTGGGATTACAAGCGTGGGCCACCACGTCCAGCTAAAAGTGACATTTTATAAAATAACGCGACACCTTTATTTTCCCTTTTTCTCATCTCATGCCCACAGATAGCGACTAGCAGTGGACAGGGAAAGTGCCCTGCAAGTCCACAGTGAGGCCAGACCTAATGGCCCCGTGGTCACTCCGTCACTGTCAGTGCTGGGCAGCAGGACACTGTGGTGTGAATCCCAGACGGGGCTGCAGAATCCCAGTTCAAAGGTTGGTGACATGTCACTGGAGACCAGACACCACCATCTAATGTCCCCGCAGTCCTGAATAGCACCTGGAAACCACTCATGAAACACACAAACAGGCAAACAACACAAAACAGCTTTGCAAATGTGCAGGAAGTACAAAATACTCTTAGGAAAGATGCTATTCACAGGAAAACCCTCAGGTGTCTCTCCACACATGGCCACCAGAGGGCGCAAGCACACCAGTGATTGCAGAGAGGGCTCCCCAGGTGTCCTGGGAATCAGGGTCTGAGTCCAGACTGATCCTGGGTTTTGTTGTTATTATAGCTTTGTCACCTCTTCATAGCAGACGCTTCATTCCAGAAATAATCTCACAATCCCTCCTGGTGCTCATTTTGTCTGCCGCCTCTATGTCCACAGAGCAATAGACCCTTAGGACAGACTCAGAATTCCCTAATCATGGGTAATTGGTTGAAAACCAGTTATTCTGTCCCACCGATGAGAAGCAGAGTGTGTTTGTGTCTCAGGAGATGCCTCACAAGGAAAATACATTGAAAAAGGCTCCATCTGGTAAAGGGAGAGTCAGGACTAGGTCTCTGGAGAGTGGTCCAGGCACTGACCGGCATCAGGAGGACTCGGATCAAGGTGCTCCTCATCTAGGTGGAGAAGGTGCCAGGCCTGAGGCTCCCCAGGCCAGTGTGGGGGCTTTGGAGACCTGCAGGAGAGTCTCACCATTGCACAAAGCCACGGTCTCCTGTGACACTCCTGTCTCAGCCTCCCAAGTACTGGGATCACAAGTATGGGCCCCCACGCCTGGCCCTGTAGACATTTTTAAGAAACAAAAAAGAACTGAAACAAAGATGCTTACTTCAATTTATATAATGGTCAAGTCTAGGAAACCAAATCTTTGCAGCAGATGTCAGCAGAGAGTAACCCTGGAAGTTCACAGGAAGCAGTTTTGGCTGGAAAGAGGCCTGAGGGAGGCATTGGGACAAGTGGAAATACTCCAGGTTTTTACCTGTGTTTTGAATGAAAGGAAAACTATATTCATTTCACTTTTACTGTCTCTGCAATCACATGATATGTATTTTATCTAGTAAACATACAAATACTATTTCTTTTAATAAAAAAATCAGGAAAAGAAACAAGAATCACCCAGAATTTATGAGACCTCATTGTTATTTAGGAAGAGAGTAAAATATGGCTTTCTGCGTGGCCAGGAAGCAGGTGGAGGAGGAGGAGAAAGCTCAGGGCACAGCCCTTCTCCTGAGGAGGAGGCCGCCTGCCTGTTTCCTGGAGAAGAGGACTGTCCCTTTGCTCACAGGGGAGGGCCAGGCCTCCTGGATCTCTTTCCACTTCACCACCAGTTCTTCCACCCTCTGCACCCCCAGGGCATTTGCATGTGGCTCCCCAGGGAGGGCCTGCCCTGCAAGTGGGACATAAAAGCTCAGCTGTGTCTGGCCTGCAGTGCCCAGGACTCCTCAGTGCAGCTTGTGACAATGGGGTGCCCTGCTCAGCTCCTGGGGCTGCTGATGCTCTGGATCCCTGGTGAGGACAGAGGGGAGGAGGGAGGAGGACGGGCAGGGAGGAGGGCTCTGGCCCCTTGGGCCCAGGTGTGTTGTGTGCACAGGTGAGAGGTGCAGGTGTTGTCCTCCAGGAAGGGGCAGGTGAGGTTGAGATCTGTGAGAGTGAGGAAGGTTCCAGAAGGAACAGGAACCTGTGCTCTGGTGAAGACCATGTCCCAGAGGGAAGGGGATGGCACAGGTGTATTCTAGAGGCTCCCGTGGTTTCCAAATATGAGGTTCTTTTGTGAAAATTGAATATTTTGGTGTGGGAATAAAGTCACAAAATAGCCTGAAATATACAAAGAAAAGAAGCATGAGGATATATAGTAATGTTAGGTAATGTTATACTTCATAACCTTACACTCCCTCTCCTTGTTTCAGGATCTATGGGGGATATTGTGATGACCCAGACTCCGCTCTCCCTGACGGTCACCCCTGGAGAGACAGCCTCCATCTCGTGCAGGTCCAGTCAGAGCCTCCTACACAGTAATGGAAACACATATTTGTATTGGTACCTGCAGAAGCCAGGCCAGTCTCCACAGCTCCTAATATATCGGGTTTCCAATAGGTTCACTGGGGTCCCAGACAGGTTCAGTGGCAGTGGGTCAGGGACAGATTTCACACTGAAGATCAGCAGGCTGGAGGCTGAGGACCTTGGAGTTTATTACTGTGCACAAGCTTTACAAGTTCCTCCCACAGTGGTCCAGCCCCGAACACAAACCTCCCTTGGGGCGGCCCAGCTGCCCCCCGCGCTGCCTGTGTGGGGAGCAGCACCGCGGCAGCTCGAGTCTGAGCAGGAAGGTGAGGAGGACGCAGTGGCACAGGGGCGCTGAGGGCTGGGTCCCCTGGGCCTCGGCCACCCGCAGGCAAGTCCCCTTCATGGTCCTGTCAGCGGCCACAGGCACCAGGCCTGGCTCCATGGCACAAACAGAGAGATGCTCCAAGTGCCTTCCCAGGACATAGACAAGACTGAGAGGGAGGAAGGTTCCAGAAGGAGCCAGGACCTGGGCTCTGGTGAAGACTGTCACAGAGAGAGGGCTGAGGCGGCTCACCCACGGAGCTACTGTTGCACCTGGGAATTCTGTTCTTGTTGGAAATGGGGTGCACACCCAATCACAAACACAGAAGAATGACTTAGCCTGAAATAACTCATGAACGGAAAATCACGAGAGTGGCTTCTAATGCTTGAGCTGAGGCTTGGGTGTCTGTCTTGTCATTTTAGGATCCCGTGGGGACGTGGCCTGAGGCAGGACCCGCCCTTCAGGAGAGCCGGCCTCCATCTCAGGAGAATCAGCGCTGGAGAGAGACTGGCTTTCCAGGCCATGTCCTGAGCCACCCAGGACCCTGGGCGAGGGCTGCGTCCTGCAGGGCTCTCAGTCTCCTCTGGCTCCAGGATTAGCAAAGATCCTGGCCACGTGCACAAGAAGCCAAATCACACATTGCAGTGGGGAGTGCTGGCTCACGATTCCAATCCCAGTATTTGGAGGATGAGAGAGAAAGATAACAGGTTAGAAGGCAGCCTCAACAACTAAATGAGTCCCTTAGCTACTTAGCTAGACCTCATGTCAACATGACACATTTTAAAAATGGTCTGGAAGTGTAACTTGGAGGTAGAAAGACCCTAGACTGAATCCCCATTACCAAAACAACAACAAAAAAGTAAACTGTGAAACAAAATGATCCATTCCCCATAAACCCAGCAGGCATACATGAGCTTTCAAAGGAGAGTCTGCCCTCCCGATGCCGAGGGCTGACATGACACAGGTCACATCCAAGACTCCTTAGAGCAGGAGGAGGCTGTCGCTGAGCAGAGGCAGCGCTGGGGCTGGCCAGGTCAGCAACGGAAGCCGCAGAGGACCCGAGACTCACGTCCACACAATGGAGCACGCAGCCTCAGAGAGGGGAGTCCCAGGACAGCGGGAGCGTCCCCTGTCTTCCTGACCCTGACACCTGTCCCCCCAGACTCCAGCCAGTGGCCCCAGTGGGGGTGCAGCCTTGTGACGGGCTCCACTTGGGTCCAATCTTGCAAACATCACCCCGCACCTGCCCGGGCTCAGCGGGGTTCTCCTCCCTCAGACGCCCCCAATGGGACAAGGCCCAAGCTCTGGACAATCCCCGGTGGCCAGCTTCCCTAGAGAGGAAGTGAAAGGAGCCGAGGGGGCTCAGGGCCAAGGCCTGCTCCTCTCGGCCTGGGAGGCATCTGGCCTTGGTTCCCTCGCTGCTCTCTGCTGTCGCCATGAGTGTGAGGTTGAGTGAACTCTTTGTCCTCTGTGAAGTTGTTGCCATGGGTGACCTGCTCTTCTGCGACCTGTGACAACCTCATGGAACGTGGAAGTCTCTTTTATTTTTAATGAAATGACAACGTGGAGATGTCAGCTTTGGTATCCTAAGACTGTGTGGTCTTGGTCAATCAATGTACACGACATGATCCCATAAATGCTGAGAATAAAAACAAAAAAGAATTGACAGCAATTGTGTCTGCACTTATAACATTATACATTGAACATGACTTTCTTTAAATAATATTTATTATAAATGCATAGAAATACATGATATGAATACAGCTCATTTACCATAGTGCTCTAGTCTTTTTTTTTTTCTTTCTTTCATATTGGGAATTGAAGCCAGATATGTTATACCTCAGAATTACAACCCCAGCCCTTGTTTTATTTTCTGTTTTGAAACAAGGTCTCTCAAAATTGCTGATGCTGGCCTTGAACCTGGGATCCTCCTGTCCCAGCCTTCCAAGAACTGGGATTACCAGCTTGTGCCGCCATGACCAGCTGTAGTACTACTTTCATCCAATAACAGAACACATCAGTTGTGCTATTCTGTTATGATGGAGTAGATGAGGTTCATTTTTAAAAACACAAACTGATCGTGTTTCTGCTCAAGGATGTAACCTGTACTTGAGACGATTGCCTGCTTTTCTATAATATTCACCCTGGCAGGACGATGGACCACACGTTCAGACTGCTCACCTCCTACATCAAAGATAATTTCAGTTGATTTTCTTTTGTTTGTTTTGTTTTGTTTCATCGTGCATTGATCAAGAAAGCAATCTATCTCTGGGTCAGCTCTAACATTTTTTATTTCATTTATTTACCTATTTCACTACTTTTTGTACTAGGAATTAATTTCAGGGACATTCTCCCTGCAAGTTACCCTCCCAAGTCCTTTTAATTTTTGTGAAACTTGATCTCACTAAGTTGCGATGGTCCCAATAAATGGCTGAGGCCGGCTTCCCAGATGCCATCTTCCTATCTCTGACTCCCAAGTGGAGGAGTGAAGGGGAAAAATCAGCATAAAAGCCCATGAGACTCAGCAAAAAAGGAGCAAATGGCAGACAGGAATCCATTGTTCCTAAGTTACCTTTTTCTCTTTAATCAGAAACCAGGTAAGAACACCACTTTTCCCCACACAGTACTGTAAGTTAGAACAAGAGCAAAAACGCAAAAGAAGTAAAGTATGCAAATAGAAAGGCAGAGGAAAAATCAATCTTTGTTCACAGACAAAATGAACTTTTAAATAAATTCAAAAGATTTTACAAACAAAAAACCCAAGAAGAAATAAATTAAATAACTATATATGATGCAAGAACTCAGTGTGCAAAAATCAACTGTGTTTCTGCATGGTAAGTAGGAACAATATAAAAACAATATGACCAATTTAAAAAGAAATTGAGAAAACTATTCAACATAATACTATAAAAAACAAAAAATACTCACAAATACACTTAACCAATATTGTTAAAGGCTTTTAAATTACAAACTGCAAAATGTTGGTGAAAGAAATTGAAGAGAAGAGAAATGAAGGAAACACATTCCATGTTCATCAATCCAAAAGCTCAGTTTTCTTAAGATGTCAAGTGTATCTAATGCTTAAAAAAATAATCTACAGATTATATTCAAGCCAATCCAGCTGTCACCACCTTAGATATTTATTGACCCTACCCATCTTTAGAGGTATTCCCTGGTCATACTGTTCTTTCATTTTCCTTCTTTCTTTTTGTAAATATATTTTCCATTCTGGTTAGTTCAGCAAGGCTATTTCCCATGGTAGCACCTGCCACTTCAAAGACAGGACTTTCAGTTCCCCATTGAAGTTAAATTCAGAAAGAAGAAAATAAATGTTTGACCTCCAAAGGAATAAAACTACACTTCTCATAATTTTATCTTTTGGTGCACATGTGTGTGAGGCTCAGCAGGGGATCCCAAAATGGAAACTCCCAAACCCACCTTGTGGAGGATTCCGACTGTGTCCTGGAACTCGTGACACTAGGAAGTGACGCATATTCCTAGATGCACACCCCTGAGACCCTGGCCTGATGATCGAGTGTTTCCCTCCTGTTGCTCTGCATGGAGCCTTCCCCATGCTTGTCCTCTCCCTACTCTGTCCTGGTCTGACCTTGGTCACCAGGGACACTGAGCCTGTGCATGTGACTGAGAGGAGCCAGCCCTGCAGCTGTGCCCAGCCCTGCCCAGCCCTGCTCATTTGCATGTGCCCAGAGCACAGCCCACGGCCCTGAGCACTTCTTAACAGGCCGCTCACACCCTGTGCAGGAGGCAGTGCCAGGCAGGACACAGCATGGACATGAGGGCCCCCGCTCAACTCCTGGGGCTCCTGCTGCTCTGGCTCCCAGGTGAGGAGGGACAGCACTGGGGTTTACTAGATCAGTATGGTCAGGGATGGCTGGTCCTTCAGGAAAATCCTCTTGTAACATGATTAATAGTGTGGATATTTGTTTTTATGTTTCCAACTGCAGGTGGCAGGTGTGACATCCAGATGACCCAGTCTCCATCCTCCCTGTCTGCATCTCCAGGAGACACAGTCACCATCTCATGCCGGGCAAGTCAAAATATTGATAGTAATTTAGTCTGGTATCAGCAGAAATCAGGACAAGCTCCAAAGCTCCTGATCTACAGTGCAAGCAGTTTGCAGTCCGGGATGCCCTCGAGGTTCAGCGGCAGTGGATCTAGGAGAGATTACACTCTCACCATCAGCAGCCTGCAGCCCGAGGACGTTGCCACTTATTTCTGTCAACACTCTTATAGTCTGCCTCCCACAGTGATAGAGGCCATGACATAAACCACCCAGGGGAGCAGAGTGTGAGGCTGGGCGGCCCCAGCTGCTCCTCCTGCCGCCTCCACCTGCTGAGAGCCTTTCTCACATGCACCAGGCTCCTGAGGCCCCTGAGGCTTTGGGAGCAGGGCCAGGGAAGCTCCTCTCCCTCTGACTCTCCTGCCCCCTGCTCAGCCCCAGCAGCACAGACCTGATCACTCCTCTCCTGACACACCTCAGGTCACAGAGCAGTGCACCTGAGGCGGGCAGGGTTCAGCAACAGTTGAGAGGTTTTTTTTTTCATATACTTTGTGGGTGCATTGTAATCATTCATCATCGTGAGATTCAAAGTGCTACAAACCTACAGGTGCATATCACTTGGTGTGGGGAGCAAAACACAAGTGTTGTGGTTTATCCTTTGAAGAAGAAGGCATTCTAATTATTCAAATCAGAATCGCTTATTAATTGGGAATAAGAATCTAAACTGGAGCCTTTCAAAGGTCTAGGATACGGTAGTCAAAGCTGCAGACACAGAACAGCGACAGCAGCAACAACAGAAAACAAACAAACAAACACAGAGCAGACTTTAGAAATGGGGATGTTTTTGGTCCTCTTTCTGAGCCAGAGTGCGTCTGTCAAAGAAATCCTAGCAGAAATTGTTGTCCTCTACAGAATTGCTGTCCAAGCAAGAACATTTGAAAAGCCCGGGATATGCAGTTGAGGGAAGCAGAGGCTGAAATGAGAGTCCATGCTGGTCCCAGAAGCCAGAGCCCCTGAGCCACTGAAGGGACAGGTGGAGGCGACCCTGCCCTGCTCAGACCTGCCTGACTCAGGCGTGAGGCTGCCCATTGCCTGCGGCCCCCACCAGGAGTCCTGCAGCCCTCACCTTGGTCCACGTCCGTCCTCCTCTGAGTTCTCTAGCGTGAAGCTCCACATTGAGCATCTCCAGAGGAGGCAGAGGGGAAAAGCTTTCCGGGAAATGTGCTTAGGAGTGGAGCTGTCCAAACTAGTTGTCAGCTGAGCTCCCCCTGCACTCAGGATTCCCAGCACTCAGAATGTGCTCAGGCGGGCAGGGCCCAGAGTGGTTTATACGGGCTTCTAAGTGCCACCAGCACGTAGGAATCGTAGCAGGAACACTTCACTGAGTCATGAGGTGACAGTCAGTGGAGGAATTGCATTAAACATATGAGGATCCTTTGACGACGCAATGGGCGATCTCTCTTAAAATGAAAAGCAGAACACACTAAACGTGGATAGAGCGTTTTGTCCCCTGCTAACTCCCAATCTGGCCAGAATTCAGCAGGATCCTCCGCATCACTGAGGGTAGGTGACAAATGAGAATCTGCAGAACCACCTGGAGCTGCCGCATGAGAACCTGCAGTGCAGCAGGAGAACAGGAGATCTGAGCGTTCAGAAGCTGCGTGTGGGAGACATTTGCCCCAGGGGAAGAGCTATCTTCCACTCCTAATGAGTCCAAGGAAGAAAATTTTCAAGCTGAGAAAAATGGCCCAACCTTGGGAGGCTGATACAGAAGGAGCGCAGGCTTTTGCACTGAAACTCCTTCAAATTAACAGGAATTCTTTTTTTGCACCAGAACTACTTTATGTGAACCAGAAGTTCTGCTCTGTGTGCATCGAAACTACTTCATATAAAGGGGAAATTCTTTTCTGCACTGGAACCATTTCATATGAACCGAATGTTATTTTTTGTACCATTTTGTATGAAGTGACCCTCACCTGGAATCAATCCCAGTATGTGGGAGGCTGACACAGGAGGATTGCAGGGTTGTGGCCAGCCTCATCAACATAGAGACCCTGCTTCAAAATAGGGCTGGGGTGTTGCTTAGAGGTAGAATGGCCCTGGGTTCAATCTTCAGGAAAATAATAAATAAATAAATAAATAAATAAATAATTTATTTATTTATAGTGACATTTTATAAAAAAATCAACACCTTTATTTTCCCATTTTCCCATATCATGCCCACAGATAGCGACTAGGAGTGGACAGGGAAAGTGCCCTGCAGCTCCACAGTGAGGCCAGGCCTAATGGCCCCGTGGTCACTCCGTCACTATCAGTGCTGGGCAGCAGGACACTGTGGTGTGAATCCCAGATGGGGCTGCAGAATCCCAGTTCAAAGGTTGGTGACATGTCACTGGAGACCAGACACCACCATCTAATGTTTCCACAGTCCTGAATAGCACCTGGAGACCACTAATGAAACACACAAACAGGCAAACAACACAAAACAGCTTTGCAAATGTGCAGGAAATAGAAAATACTCTTAGGAAAGATGCTATTCACAGGAAAACCCTCGGGTGTCTCTCCACACATGGCCACCAGAGGGCGCAATGCACAGCAGTGATTGCAGAGAGGGCTCCCCAGGTGTCCTGGGAATCAGGGTCTGAGTCCAGACAGATCCTGGGTTTTGTTGTTATTATAGCTTTGTCACCTCTTCATCGCCGACCCTTCATTCCAGAAAGAATCTCACACTCCCTCTGGTGCTGATTTTTCCTGCCAACTCCATGTCCACAGAGCAATAAACCCTTGAGAGACTCAGGATTCCCTAATCATGGGTAATTGGCTGAAAACCAGTTATTCTGTCCCACCGATGAGAAGCAGAGTGTGTTTACATCTCAGGAGATCGCTCACAAGGAAAATACATTTGAAAAAGTCTCATCGGGTAAAGGGAGAGTCAGGACTAGGTCTCTGGAGAGTGATCCAGGCACTGACCGGCATCAGGAGGACTCGGATCAAGGTGCTCCTCATCTAGGTGGAGAAGGTGCCAACCCTGAGGCTCCCCAGGCCTGTGTGGGGCTTTGGAGACCTGCAGGACAGTCTCACCAGGCACAAAGCCACAGTCTCCTCCTGGCTCCTGAGACGGGCTCGCTGCACTGTAGCTTCCTGAATCCTCGGGAACTGTGGACACAGCCTGTCCATGAGGAAGATGACAACAGTTGACAGTGTGTTTGCTTAGAGTCGTACCAGTGTGAGAATTAAGAAAGAAAAATGGGCAGAAGAGAAATGTCTCAGCACCCGGTGAGGAGTCACACCTCGTGACCCTTCCTTCTCAACTGGGTCCTTTGCCATCGTGTGCAAAGCTCAGAAGGTCAGTGCAGAGCCCTGGATTTCACCCCACAAGGTGCCCTGCCCACCTGCGCCCTGGCTGCACATCCCCAGCGTCTGCCTATGGCCCATCCCGACCAGACCACGCGCTCTCTCTGCTGAAGCTTATCCTCATCCTTGCTGGATCCTGGGGAAACTGAGTCTCTCAACTCAGGCCCTTTGGACACTTGGAGCCGCAGACCAAGGAGAGGAGTGCCTGCCCGTGTGTGTGGATGAGGAGTCACGTCGGCACCACTTCTTCCTGCCTCCTGGGAAGAGCTTCTCCTTGTGTGAGTATTTGAGCTGTTTTCAACCAAGGGTTCTTCTCCCAGTTCTTTATTCTGTCCTTTTCTGCAAAAGTCTAAAATCAAACTGAAACAATCTGCAGCATCTTCTGAGTCCTTCTCTGATATTCCTCACGGTAGAACCCAAGGGTTCCACTCTCTGCTAAGGTTGTGCACGTTGCAGAGTCCAAAGACACAACTGAAGTGATTCCCAGTGAATTGTCACGTCAGAAATGCAAACTCAGAACAGTGACTCCTTCTCTAACTGTACTGTATGGATGTAGCCACATGGACTACAGCTGAGGCCAAATAAAGCCATGAGAACAAAGGAGCAGAGATTACTAGGTGCAGGTAAACCCTGCAGGAAGACCATGTGGGAAAATTCAGGATAACAGGAATGGACCACAGACAGTGAGTTCTGTCCCTCAAACATGAAGGCTGTAGACTTTGTGTGTGTGTGTGTGTGCGGTTCGAGGGACTGAACCCAGGGGCATTCTATCTCTGAGCTACACCTCCAGTCTTATTTTTATTCTTTCTTTTGAAACAGGGACTTACTAATTTGCGGAGAACTTCACTAAGTAGCTGAAGCTGAGCATGATCCCTGACCCTCCTGTCTCAGCCTCCCAAGTACTGGATCACAAATGTGGGCTACCATGTCAGCCCTGTAGACATTTTTAAGAAACAAGAAAGAATTTGGGCATAGTGGCGCACACTTGTAATCCCAGCATTCGGGAGGCTGAGACCAGAGGATCCAGGTTCGAGGCCAGCCTCAGCTACATAGTGAGGCACTCCACAAATTAGCGAGACCTGGTTTCAAAATAAAGAATAAAAAATAGGGCTGGGGGTGTAGCTCAGAGGTAGAATGCCCCTGAGTTCAATCCCCAGTACCTCGAAGGAAAAAAAAAAAAAAAAAAGAAACAAGA
>PVLC010034388.1:0-16937 GCA_004027655.1 Graphiurus murinus
TTTTTTTTTTTTTTTTTTTTTTTTTTTTTTTTTTTCTTTTGGTGCTGAAGATAGAACTCAGGAATATTCTACCGCTGAGCTACCCCACAGCCCTATTTTATTTTTTAGTTTGAAACAGGGTCTCACTAAGTTGGGGAGGTCCTCACTAAGTAGCTGAGGCTGGCCGCGAACCTGCGATCCTCCTGTCTCAGCCTCCCAAGTACTGGGATTACAGGCATGCATCACCACACCCGGTTCTCTACATGCATTTCTAAACATAAACCACAGGTGCAGGCAGGGTGGCCGGCACACAAGAAAGAAGCCACAGTCCCCTTGCTCGTACCCATTGGTGTTTGGAAGTGATCCTGTCTCATCAGGTCACCTTGAGGTCTGTTCCATATTAGCCAGACCTGGTCACTCCATGTCCCAAATGACTCTCTTTCTTTGGCCATGGCCTGTTTCTGCCTGTCCCAATCTCAAGGCTCATTATTGTCATTGTCTTCATGAGACTTTCCCCTTGCAGTCATCCTTCAACTCCACAAGAAATAAATGTCCCCTCTGCCCTCTAACCCGTAGAGGAAGTGACGCTACATAGAGTTGCTTGGGCACGAGCCCTCCTTCCTGGTGGATGATGAATTTCTCAGAGCAGAAACTTCATCGCCTTCATCCCTGCCTCTTCCTCCACCCCCCAATCCCTTGCAAAATGCTTTCTTTTTCATTGAAACTTAAATGTGGAGTAGGGTAATTTTATTTTACAGCAACAGGGCAAATGTCTGTGTAGGAGTAGGTAAATGAATGTTCGAAAGTGTATCAGAATTGCTTGGGGGCTTGTGAAAACACAGATTTCTGGGCCACACATCCAGATTTTCAGATTCAGCAGGACCTGGGTCGGGGCCAAGACTTTGCATTTCCAGATTTCCAGCAAGCTCTCCAGTGACATTGATCCTATTCCAGGGACCATAGTTTGAGAACCACTGATCCAGTGAATGTATTTCCTAGCATTCTTACACTAAAACTCCTAGGATAATACCCTTCGTCTCATTAGAGAGTTTGCTGATTTGTCATCTGTGGGGCCTGCTCTAAAAAAGAAATCTTCCATCAGAAATTATTATGCAATCTGTCTCATGTACCAACTTTCCTATTTTGCAATATTATCAGTTAACTGTGGCCTAATGACTCGCAGGCCATTTAGTGAGCCAGTCTCCAGGACTACAATCAGAGTAATTTCATTTTGCAACAGCAGAGTGGGGAATCATGGACTTTGCAGCCTGTGTACTTGGTGGACCCAGGGGGTGAAGACTGGTCCGTGGGGTGGAACCCTGGCCTGAAAGGCCTGTTGGTGCACTGATGGTTTTTTTGTTTTTTTTCCTGAGTTAGACAAGTGTTTCAGAAGCAGCCGTAGTAAAAGAAAATGATTTCACAAATGTCTCAACGGCAGTCATAGTAAAACCAAATGATCTTACAACGTCTACGGCATGCATTTTCAAATTTCTGGGTCCTCTTATGCCCCATGAGGCAGTTTCAAAAACACTCCATCCTGAAAGCCTCAGTCCTTCAGTAACTATCCAAGAAATAAAGAGGTACTGTCGCAATTGACTTTTTCGCTGAAGTGTGTCGTTCTCTAGGGTCAGGCTAGAGAAGACCCATTGTGGTCACGAGGGCTGTCTGCTTCTCTTCTCTAATCCCGTCTTCCTTCTCCCTCCACCAGCCTCTGGAAGCATCCTCTCATGATGACGGAGGCCCCTTTGTCCTTTCTGTGACAGAGCTGGAGCAATGCTGACCTCGGTTTCCTGGACCCATTCTGACTCAGGTAAGCACCTTCCCAGCTTGCCACACGCCTTATGGAGACTGCACTGAAAACACGAAATACCCCAGCTATATTTAAATGCAAATGCAAAATTGATTGTTTCTCCGTCTATTGGAATCTTCCCCTCCTCCCCCCAATCTTCTTAATGATCAGTTCATGCAGCTGATCAGACTGACAATGTGGTCAATCTAATTTAGGCATTAAGATGATTGAAAACATCGAATCGCATCTTTAGTTCAAATTCTGGTGCTGTGCCGTGGATGTGCAAAGCAACCAGAACATTATTGGGAGTTTTCATACCATAGCCTACCGTAGTGCTTCTAAATTATCATCATTCCCAGAATACCGTGTTTGATTGCACTAAGCTTTCTAATGCACCTTTTAGTTTGTTCAATAAGCATTATTGAGTACCTGTTGTGCGTTCTTGGGACAGATTCCAGTAAAGCTGTACAGGGCTAGGTCCTGTTTTCAGAGAACTCACAGTCTTGCCAAAGATCCACAACCTGACTGTAAGAAAATGGGCTCAAGCCGGGCGTGGTGGCGCACGCTTGTAATCCCAGCATTTGGGAGGCTGAGACAGGAGGATCCAGGTTCTCGGCCAGCCTCAGCTACCTAGTGAGGCACTCTGCAACTTAGTGAGACCCTGTTTCAAAATAAAGAATAAAAAATAGGGCTGGGGGTATAGCTTGGATGTAGAAAGTCCCTGAGTTCAATCCCCAGTACCGGGAAAAAAAAAAAAAAGAAAGAAAGAAAATGGGCTCAAGCTGGGCGTGGCTCCAGTATTTGGGAGGCTGAGACAGGAGAATCGCAGGTTTGAGGCCAGCCTCAACAATTTAGTGAAACTCTCAGCAACCTAGAGAGACCCCGTTTCAAAACAAAAAATTAAGAGGGATGGGGGTGTGGCTTGGAAGTAGAATGCCCCTGGCTCAATACTCAGTACCAGTAGCACACACAAAATAAATAATAACAATAAAAAAAAAAGGCTCAGTTTAAGGCAGTGCTGTGCACTAACTTTTCTTGGGGAATTGAGAGACTTCAGGGATTGGGATTGAAATAATTAGGGAAGAATTCGTAGATGGAGAGGACCTCGGCTGCTTCGTGGTTAATCATTTGGCTGGGCAGAGGGAGGCCAGGTGGCAGGCGACTTTGACGGGAAGGCAGGAGTGAGCACACCGTGAGCCGAGAGGGGAGGGGATGGGTCACAGCACTGGGAGGAGCCTGATCCTCTGTCCCATCCAGAGCCTGACTCCCCCTCAGTGTCTGGGTTCCTTAAGGATCCTGGTGTAGAGTCACCTGGAGAAACCCCGCCTGTCCCGCTTCACAGGGGCCCAGGACAGTGGCTGCCGCCCTGCTGGTCTTTTCTGTTTCTCTGGGCCTGTCTACACCTGGCCCTGCCCACCCACCTGACTGTTTACTCTTCTCTCTCACACCTCCTCCCTCCTTCCCTCCAAGGGCTGCCTGACACACAGAGCTTGGCAAGGCTCTGGGGTGAACCGGAGGCCCTATGGAGGTCGCACCTGGCGTTCACAGGTGAGACTCTGAGCTGACAGGTGGAGTTGTAGAGAGGGAAGCAAACACCAAGAGTGTGGGTTTGTGAGTTGATGCATCTCTAGGAAGCTCCCAAAGGCCAAATACATGGAAGGCCTCAAGGCCAAAGCTGGGGCCACCGTGAGGGATGGGGAACCCGGTGGACTGGTGGACTCAGGGACGGCTCAGCAAAGCCTGCCCATGCCCGGCTGTTTTCCGGTGTTGCTGTTGATGGAGCTGGTGAAGCAGCAGCGTCTTTGGGGTCTTAAAGATGCTCCTGTGTGGAGGATCGCGGGTTCTCGGCCAGCCTCAGCTACTCAGGGAGACCCTCTGCAACTTAGTGAGACCTTGTTTCAAAATAAAGAATGAAAAATAAGGCTGGGGGTGTAGCTTGAAGGTAGAAGGTCCCTGGGTTCAATTCCCAGTTACACACACACACACACACACACACACACACACACACAAAGACGCTCCTGTGTGTTGCCAGCTCAGGCTCCGCTGCTCTGGTCAGGGTGTGCCTGGGCCACGCTGCACCTGCCTGGACATGCAGGGGTGCCCAAGAGCCCAGGCCCTTGCTGGCTGAGGAAACCAGTCACCTGGAGCCACGGTCCTGATCACTAGTCAGCGGGCACTGGAAGTACTAGAATAGCAGAACCGACTGCCTAATAGCGTTGCCCCACCTCTTCTAAACATCGGCCAGGGGCCAAGAAATGACACCCCACCGGGGCCCAAGACAGCCCCCCACTTGGTGCACGTCAGACAAGCTAAGTAGGGTTTTCACATTTTTAAATGATTAGGAAAAACTAAAAGAAGACCAAACTTGTGTGCCTTGTTAGAATTCTATGGAATTCAGATTTCGGTGTCTCTACATGAAGTTTGACTGGATCATAGCCGTGTTCATTCCTTTCTGGAGTCTCAGTGGCTGCGTCTGCCTGACAGTGACAGAGATGAATAGGTAACAAGGGAAGCCATAAAGTAGGCGCCATCTGCTCTTCTATTTTATTTTATTTTTTTGAGGTACTGGGGATTGAACTCGGGGGCATTCTACCTCCGAACTACAACCCCAGTCCTAATTTTTATTCTTTAATTTGAAGCAGGGTCTCACTAAGTTGCGGAGGGCCTCACTAAGTAGCTGAGGCTGGCCGCAAATCTGTATCCTCCTGTCTCAGTCTCTCGAGTACTGGGATTACAAGTGTGGACCACCACGCCCGGCTCCGTCTGGTCTTTTTTTTTTTTTTTTTTGCGGTACTGGGGATTGAACTCAGGGGCATTCTACCTCCGAGCTATACCCCCAGCCCTATTTTTTTTTTTTTATTCTTTATTTTGAAACCGAGTCTCACTAAGTTGCAAAGTGCCTCACTAGGTAGCTGAGGCTGGCCACAAATCTGTATCCTCCTGTCTCAGTCTCTCGAGTACTGGGATTACAAGTGTGGGCCACCACGCCCGGCTCCATCTGGTCTTTTAATAGAAGTTTGCCCACACCTGGCCTCAGCAGTTGTGTGGCACAAGCATTTGCAAAAGGTGAGATGTGGCACATTTTCCCCATTAAGAAAATAGGATTGAAGAATGAGTAGGATCAGAAGAGGAAAGAGAGGAAGGGAAGGATTTTCTAGACTGAGATGGAAAACTGGTCACACTCTAGTTGCATTTTTACATTTATCCCTTTACCTTTCAAGGAAATCTCGATACATCGTTGAGGCCATCTAATCTCAAGAATCTACATAATACTAGTCATGTCTTTAAAATGAGGTATCCAGGCTTCTTGGATTAACCTAAATGGTGGGACAAATCAGCACCAAATCTTAAGGAACCAGCCGGGTGTGGTGGCGCACGCTTGTAATCCCAGCATTCGGGAGGCTGAGACTGCAGGATCCAGGTTCTCGGCCAGCCTCAGCTACCTAGTGAGGCCCTTGGCAACTTAGCGAGACCCGCTTTCAAAATAAAGAATAAAAAATAGGGCTGGGGGTGTAGCTTGGAGGTAGAATGCCCCTGAGTTCAATCCCCAGTACCGAAAAAAAAAAAAAAAAATCATAAGGAACCTTGCACTTTGGAACATTTTTATTTTTCTTTGGCACTGTATGTGAGCTGTTTTATTTTAAACCAAATAAATATTTTGTTTTAAATAAAGTAAGCATTGAAGGCTTACCGTGAATAAGCTATGACATTTAAAATCTTGGCAACAGTCTTTTCCCCAGTCTAGTAGGATTTTATAATGCTGTTGAATGAAAACTATGGTAAAGGTTGAAGATGTGGGTTCTAATCTTACTAACTGGCTACTATATATAGTATAGCTATATAGCTACATATATATATATATATATATATATATATATATGTATATATTATATGGTCTAACATCATAGTATCCTAGCATAAAGAGCATACCCCAAGTGTCAGGGGCTCAGGACAACAAAATAGATACATATTTCATTTTCTCTAGAATTAAGAAAGTAATTGAAAAATCACTTTTTGAATGTACAAAGTTGACCTCATCTACCTGAGTTCTGATCTGGCCAAGTGGACCTCATCTGGCCTGGGAAGATGCTGTCAGAAAGATTATCATAAGTAAACTGAGCATGGTGACACATGCAGCTAATCCCAGTACTTGGAAGGCCCAGACAGGAGGATGGAAGTTTCAGCAGCCAGCTTCAGCAACTTAGCGAAACCCTGTTTCCAAATAAAAAAACAAAAACAAAAAAACATAGGGCTGGGGGTGTAGCTCAGAGGCAGTCTCAAGGAAAGAAGGGAGGGAGGGAGAGAGGAAGGAAACTCTAAGTACTGAAGAGTAGTTGCTGTAGGACTTTCTCTTTCCTTTGCCTCAGCCCTTGTGAAATGCTGTGTATCCTCAGAGCACCGTGATGTTGCAAGCTGCTTCTCAAACTTTTGTGTGGTGCTGGGGATTTAGCCCAGGGGTGTTCTGCCTCTGAGCTATACCCTTAGCCCTATTTTATTTTTTATTCTTTGAAACAGGATCTTGATAAGTTCTTAAGGGTCTTGCTAAATTTCTGAGGCTGTCCTCCAACCTGCGATCCCCCTGTCTCAGCCTCCCACAGACTGAAATTACAGGCATATGCCACTGCTCCTGGCTCATAAAGTAGGTACCCATAATCCTTGCATTTGTGTGTGTGTGTGTGGTACTGGGGATGGAACCCAGGGTCATTCTACCTCTGAGGTATACCCCAGAAAAAAAATTAGTGTGAAATCTAGGGTGTAGTAAAAATCTAGCCACTAAAGACTCACCGTGCACCGTGCAGTTAATCCAAACAGATCCAGTCCTAATACACACAACCAGGAGGAAAAAAAAAAAAATCCCAGCTGGGTGTGGTGGTATACGCTTGTAATCCCAGTACTTGGGAGGCTGAGACAGGAGGATTGCAGGCTCAAGGCCAACCTCAGCTACTTAGTGAGGCCCTCCACAACTTAGTGAGACTTTGTTTCCAAATAAAGAATAAAAGCCAGACGTGCTGGGCGTGGCGGCTCACGCTTGTAATCCCAGCATTTGGGAGGGTGAGGCTGGAGGATCCGGGTTCTCTGCCAGCCTCAGCTACCTAGTGAGGCACTCCGCAACTTAGTGAGACTCGGTTTCAAAGTAAAGAATAAAAAATAGGGCTGGGGGTGTAGCTCGGAGGTAGAACGCCCCTGAATTCAATCCCCAGTACCGCAAAAAAATATATATATATAAAAAAAAAAGCCAGACGTGGTGGCACACGCTTGTAATCCCAGCATTTGGGAGGCTGAGACCGGATGATCTGTTTCACAGCCAGCCTCAGCTGCTTAGTGAGGCCCTCCGCAATTTAGTGAGACCCTGTTTCAAAATAAAGAATAAAAACTAGGGCTGGGGGTGTAGCTCAGAGGTAGAATGGCCCCAGGTTCCATCCCCAGTACCACAATAAATAAATAAATAAATAAATAAATAAATAAATAAATAAATAAATAAAAATTATGGCTGGGGGTGTAGCTCAAAGGTAGAGTGTCCTTGGGTTCCATCCCCAGTACTGGAAAAAAAAAAATCCCAAACAGGTGTAGTGGTGCACACCTGTAATCCCAGTCCTTAGGAGGCTGAGACAGGTGGATCACAGGTTTGTGGCCAGTCTCAGCAACTAAGAAATATATATATATATATTAGGGCTGGAGGTGTAACTCAGAGACAAAATGCCCCTGGATTCAATCTCCAGTACCACACAAAAACCCCGAAACAAACAAAAAACAACAACTACAACCAAAGAGTGGTTCCCTTGCAAAAAAAAAAAAAAAAAAAAAAAAAAATTAAACCCAAAGCTATCTACTCGCAAATATCCGTTGTTACTTCCTTGGTCCCAGCCTTCCTAATCAGTGTTCAAAGGCAAACGCGTGGAATCTAAGGGACTAGTCACCGAGACACGAGCCGCACATGGCAGTCATCAATTGCATGGCTTGCTGCATGAAACCCCCCGGAAAATTATACATGTGGTTTCTAAATGTACAGAGAAAACCAAAGGAATTCCATTATGAAAGAAAAATTAGATGGAAATTTCTAATCCTGTCTCATAAACAATATAGGAATAACATTAAAATATTCTGCTCTGAGCATGCATTTAATTTGTGCTCTGGGAACCAAGTAATGTTGCCAAGATAAAACATTCTAATAATGATTTATGTAAATTTATTTGTACAAAGTAATGGTGTAGTTGCCTATAGCAAATTGCTTGGAATATGAAATGACATTTATGAGGTCTTCTTTCCGCTGCCGCCCCCCCCCCCATGAATACAATGGAGAAAGAGAGAGACCCAGAAACAGGGAGAAAAATGGAGTCTGATGCCTGTCATCCCAGTACCTGGGAGGCTGAGAAAGGAGGATTGCAGGTTCGAGGCCAGCCTCAGCAACTTAGCGAGACCCTGTTTCAAACTAAAAAAATTGAGCTGGGGGTATAGCCCAGAGGTAGAACACCCTGGGTTCAATCCCCAGTACCATTGAAAAAAATAAAAATAAAAATAGACAAGAGAGTCTTAGAAGGGTAGCACCCTATATTTTAGTCATCATAAACTGCTTGGAGGCTGAAGGTCCTTGAGATTAGCCAGTGAGAAATCCATTGTTCTTCTGGCCCCGATGCTGCACTTACTACATGGGGTGTGAACACACCAAAAGCAATTAAAATTGGGCAATTAATCTCCATTCCTGGTTACTTATTACCAGGGAAAGTTATGCTTGGGTCATACATGGAGTCCAAATGTTAAAAAACAAAACAAAAGTCTCTCCAGAGAATTGATTCATAGACCTATGGGAAGCTCTCCTGTCGGCTGTTCAGTTAGCACCGTTGGTAATGACTCTTGGTGTTTTCCAGAAGCATTTAATTAAATGGAAACCCCATACACGTAACAGAGAGAGCTTCTGGGCACACACTTGGGCTTTGTTGAATGCTCACTAAAGTTTTCCATAATCTGTGCTATTTGGGAAAGGTATGATTTTAACAACTTTATTTTAGAAGGTATTTATTATTGTTTCACAGAGTACTTTTATTATCTTACTTGGTTGTCACAATCACTTTTGTGAGGTAGGATAAGAATTTGTGTAACCAGGCATGGTGGCACACACCTATAATCCCAGTACTTGGGAGGCTGAAACAGAAGGATCACAGGTTCGAGGCCAGCCTCAGCAATTTAGCAAGGCCCTCCGCAACTTAGTGAGATTCTGTTTCAAAATAAAACATAAAAAGGGCTGAGGGTGTAGCTCAGAGATAGAACCCCCGCCCCCCAAAAAAGAAGAAGTTTGTGTTCTACATATTGGGGAAACTAGGCCCACAGAAGTCTTGGAGCAAGACACAAGGACAGTAGAGGGACAGCTTCTACGCTAGCTTTGTCCAGCTGTCACCCCCCGACAGGCTTCTGTGACTCTGGAGAGCTTGCTTTATTTAAAGCACATTCAGAAAGTGGAGCATGGCGGTGCACACCGGTAATCCCAGTACTTGGGAGGCTGAGACAGGAGGATCGCAGTTTTGAAACCAGCTTCAGCAACTTAGCAAGACTCCCAGCAACCTAGTAAGACTCTGTTTCAAAACAAAAACTAAAAAGAGGCTGGATGTGTAGCTCAGAAGTAGAATGCCCCTAGATTCACTCTCCACTACCACAGGGTGTGGGGAAGGAGGGGGGGTGGGGATCAGGTCCCAGAAACAGCAGGATCACAGGTTTGAGAGCAGCGTCAGCAACTTAGTGAAACTCTCAGCAACCTAACAAGGTCCTGTTTCTAAACAAAAAATTACAAAAGGGCTGGGGGTGTAACTGGGAGGTAGAATGCTCCTGGGTTCAATCCCCAGGACCAGAAAACAAAACACTACTACACCTTCAGAGTTTGTGGCCTCTCCTGAACCATTTTGGAATTGCACCCTCTATCCTGAGCAGAGTGGGTTTGGACTTTGCCCTGGGGCGATCGCTGCCCTGGGCTGAGGGCCCAACTCAGAGCTGAGAGGGAGGCCCAGAAGCTGAACAGGACTTGCACTCTGAATGAAAACAACAGCAGCTTCCAGGAAAGAGTGCACGGCCTGGGTTTCCAGCAGTGCCAAGAAAGCGCATGGCCTGTAAGACCTGTTGCTTAACTGGGGATTGAACTCAGGGGCATTCTACCTTCGAGCTATACCCCCAGCCCTATTTTTTATTCTTTATTTTGAAACCGGGTCTCACTAAGTTGCGGAGTGCCTCACTAGGTAGCTGAAGCTGGCCTCGAACCCGGATCCTCCGGTCTCAGCCTCCCAAATGCTGGGATTACAAGCGTGCGCCACCACGCCCCGCAAGACCTGTTGCTTCTGAAAGGGTTGGTTTTCGTGAAGGGGCCCAGGGCGAGGTGGTGGATTCCAGGAGAGACGTCAGTATCTTTTCAGGCCCCCGTCCTTCTACCTTAGACATGATTCCCGAATCTCCGTTTTCCCACTTGTTAAAATGGGGGTACCACTACTTATCTTAGGGAGATGGCGTGAGAATTAAATCACTCTTATAAAGTACTTGGTACAGTTGGCCCTCATCCTATGCTAGCCCTTCAAAGGATTATTCTAGTCATAAAGACTGAAGAATGTATGGTCCAGACTGATCATTGGAAATGAGATTCAAATATAGCCTTAATTTAAATGAGAATTCATCTTAGGAGATGTCCTAATGAGTTGTTTCTGTGCATGCTAAGATAACAAGGTGAATATGAGAACTCCTTCACTTGTTCATTCAACAAACAGCTCTTGGTATTGAAGGCCTTTCCTAAGCTGTTTACGAGGGACGAGGGACGGAGAGTCCAGATCGTCTGTTCTGGCGGGATAAGGGAGTTTGTCTGACTCCTTTATGCCTGTCTCAGGGTTTCCCCCTTCCATTGTTTTCTTTGTTATCGTGGTTGCCCTAACAAAAGTGGAGTAGACACCTGTTTCCACACAGCAAGTGGGCACTGCGCCGGCCACTTTAATGTATGTGCCCTTTGTCTTGCACGAATTCGGGAATTAAGCTTGTCTAAATCCTTATTTGTCCCTGCGAGCCCTGGTTCTGGCCCAGCGCCTACAAGTTGGTTGCCTTCGATCTTCCTCCTGGCTAGCTGGAGAGGGTGTTCCAGACGAATGGAGGAAAAGTCAGGTCTTCGGCTCTTTTCTGCTGCTTCTGCAGGTGAGGAGGTGGCCATTGCAGTCAGGCCTCCAGGCTGAGAGGGAGAATCCGTGCCCTCCTGGTAGAATTCATTTCCATTAGGAGCATATATGCTACTTTTTTTTTTTTTTTTATCAAGGGTTGAAATGAATCCTCTGTAGAATGTGTTGATTTCTTTCTTTCTTTTTGAAATGGCTCTATAACACCTTAGAAAAGGTGTTTCACAGAAATCCTCTGAAGGCAGATAAGGAAATGTACAGCATTCTCCAGTGAAAAGAGAAATAAGTAATAATTCTCGGAGTGAGGAGCCCGTGGGGCTGGAGTGTAGCTCAGTGGTAGAGCGCTTGCCCAGCATGTGTGAGGCTCTGAATCCAATCCAGCGCTAAAAAAAAAAAAAAAAAAAGCTTGGGTTCCCGGACACTGGGGAGCCTCTTGTGGAAGGCAGAGAGAATTCCAAAGCGCCCTGCTTGAGCTGACAGCCCACCAGGGAACAAACATTGAATTAATATGCAGAGATACGAGATACGTGTTCAAAGACTAGCTTCTAACTAAGGTAAGAAGAGGTGAGGAAAATTCAAAATAGGGAGTTCATTATCTTTACTCGGCAAAATAAAAAGTTGACAATGGCTGGGTGTGGTAGCACATGCCTGTAATCCCAGTACTTGGGAGGCTGAGACAGGAGGATGGCAGGTTCGAGACCAGCCTCAGCAATTTAGTGAGACTCTCAGCAACCTAGTGAGACTCTGTTTCAAAGCAAAAAAATTTAAAAAGGGCTAGGGGTATAGCTAAGAGTTAGAATGCTCCTGGGTTTGATCCCCAGTCCCATGGGGCGGATGGCGGGGGGGAATTGACACTGTACACCGACACTAAAACTCTAGTTATGATACAGTCCTGAGCCATGTAACAGTGTTTTGGGGGGCTGTGTGTGTACATGCACACATGTGCATATTTGGGGAGGGAGGTACTAAGGATTGAACCCAGAGGCAGTCTACCTCCAAGATATACTCACAGCCCTTTTTTTAAAAATGTGTTGTTTTAAAACAGATTCTCGTTAGATTATAGAGTCTCACTAAGTTGCTGAGGCTGGCCTTGAACCTGCGGCACTCCTGTCTCAATCTCCCAAGTACTGGGATTACAAGCATGTGCCACCATGCCCGGCTTACTGTGCCTTTCCGATGTTTCAATTTGTTTGGATGCACAAGTGCTTATCATGGGATTACAGTTGCCTGCAGTGTTCAGCACAGGCACAATGGGCTGCACCATGTAGGTGGCGTGTGGTAGGCTCTACCATCTAGGTTTGTGTGGACACGCTTTCAGAGGTTCACCCCAGGACAAAATCACCTGATGAACACATTGCTGTCGTATGCGTGACTGTAATTTTTGTTTTTTGTTTTTTTTTTGCCCTACTGGGGATTGAACCCAGGGGCATTCCACCTCCGATGTCTACTCCTAGACCTATTTTTTATTTTTTATTTTGAAACAGGGACTCACTAAGTAGCTGAGGCTGGCCACGAATCCAGATCCTCCTGTCTCAGCCTCCCAAGTACTGAGGTTACAAGCGTGTACCACCACGCCTGGCTGGTACTTTTGAAAGTTTAGTGGTGTGGAATCAAGATCTGGGACCCTCAGGCTCCCTCACCCTTCTCAGAGCTCTTCTCCCCCCTCTCTATCCTCCTGACTGGCTCTGACCACTGCTGCTGGGGGCCAAAGCCTGGGGGTTCCCCTTCTTATTAAAAAGAAGATTAGCAAGTAGTACAGACATACCAGCAATTAAGACTTTCCTCCTGATTTAAGGAGGGGGGAAAGCCAGGCATGGTGGGGCACATTTGTAATCCCAGTACCTGGGAGGCTGGGATAGGAGGATCACAGGTTTGCGGTCAGCCTCAGCTACTTAGTGAGGCCCTCCACAACTTAGTAGTGAGACCTTGATTCAAAATAAAGAATAAAAAAAAAGTAGGGCTGGGGATGTAGCTTGGAGGTAGAATGCCCCTCGGTTAAAAAAAAAAAAAAAAAAAAGAGGGGGAAAGCATTTGGAAAGATGAGCAGGTGTCTGTTCGTGCTCTGTGTTAAGAATACGTAGTCACAAGGACCCTGCAAAGGCAGAGGGGGCGCTGTTACTTTTTCCTTTTTTTTTTTTTTTTTTTTTTCTATTGCATTAGGAATTGAACCCAGTAAGTTGCTGAGGCTGGCCTCGAACCTGTGATCCCCCTATCTCAGCCTCCCAGTTACTGGGATCGTAGGCATGCACCACCATGCCTGGCTCTGGCTTGTGTGATTCTTGAGTGTCTAATCAGAGGCCCTCTAAGGTGAAGGAGGACAGGGGTGCACGGCTGTTGGCGGGGGGCGGGGGCTCTGAACAGTGATGGTCTATTATTGTCACATCCCACAACTGTATTCCCCAGGTGAATGAGACTGAAATGCTATACTTAGTTACAATAATTTATTATTTATATTTTAATGCAATACATATGTATATGGAAATAAGTATACCTAGATGTGCATGTGTGTGTGTATAAATAAATAAATTAAGTCATTTGCTTCTGGAACACTTCATAGAACGTCATGTTTCCTTAAGATATGAATATACCTAAATTAGCACCCTTATAACTCGTTCTATTTTCATATCGTTCAGTCTTTACTTCTTTCTTAGTTCTTCTACCTGGGACACAAATATAGCCCCTGGCTGAGTGTGTGTGTGTGTGTGTGTGTGTGTGTGTGTGTGTGTGTGTGTGTGTTTAACTGAACAAAAATGTCAACATGCTGCTATTTATTTTATTAAACAGCTTGAGCAGAGATGTTTGGTCTGATTGCCAGAAATTGTTAGCTTATCACTGAACTGCCCTGATGATTCTTATTATTCAATTTGCATTGCTTACAATAATAATTATTACTACATAAAAGAGCACGATGCTTTTATTTGTACAGTTCTTTCATTAATAATTTAATTGAGTATCTCATCCTCACGGCTCTGCCACACACACCTCAAGGTACTTAGAGATTTCGCCCAGGCGCACTGGCAGATCAGAATGGGGTGTGAGTCACAAGGCGTGCCTGAGGAGGGGCTGCTAGGCAGGTCCTTTGGCCTTGACCTCCAATTGTTCACTTTTTTTTTCTTTTATGGTACTAGGGATTAAATCCAGGGGTGCTCTACCACTGAGCTACATCCCCAGCCCTGTTTTTGTTGTTGTTGTTGTTGTTTTGTTTTTTGTGGGAGGGTGGGGAGTACTAGAGGTTGAATCCAGAGACAGTCTACCTCCAAGCTATACCCCCACCTCCTTTTCATTTTTTTGTTTTGAAACAGGGCCTTGCTAAGTTGCTGAAGGACCTCAATAAGTTGTTGGGTTGGGGCTGGCATTGAACCTGCAATCCTCCTTTATCAGCCTCCCAAGTACTGCTGGGATTACAGGCATGAACCACCATGCCCAGCCAGCACCCCCTTGGTTTTAATTTTTTGTTTTTTGGAGATTGGGTCCCACTAAGCTGCCCAGGCTGCCCTCAAACATCCTCTTGTCTCACCCCGCCCTGTGGCTTAGGATTACAGGTGTGCGCCACCGTGCCCAGCCCCAAATGGTTTTTTTATACTTCCCTTCTCCATGGTTATTATTATTATTATTATTATTATTTTTTTTTTTTGCAGTACTAGGAATTGAACTCAGGGGCACTCTACCTTCGAGCTACATCCTCAGCCCTATTTTTCATTCTTTATTTTGAAACAGGGTCTCACTAAGTTGCGGAGTGCCTCACTAGGTAGCTGAGGCTGGCCGCGAACCCGGATCCTCCGGTCTCAGCCTCCCGAATGCTGGGATTACAAGCGTGCGCCACCACGCCCGACTCCATGCTTATTTTCGAGTACTTTATTGATGCACCAGTGTGGTGACTCTGATCTGGTCATTTTAACAACCTAGTAAACTAGACCTTGGTGTAGCTGTTTTGGTCACTAAAAAGGCTAGGTTGGTACTGATTTATAAGTGAAAAAAGTAATAATGGCTAGAACAATAAATCTGACCTGAAAATGATTGAATCAGTAGGTTCTTTTAAACAGCCTCTGTGTCCGTGGGGCCTGTTCTGTAGAATGATAAAGATTTTATCAGCCACAGCTTAGCTGATTCTCCCAGACTGCATTGCAACTGTGAAAGACATGCATGTTTCAATAGACCTTGCTGAGCAAAACTTCGCAGATTTTTTTTTTTTTTTAGAGTGTACAAGAGTACTACAAGTTTTGTTCTAAATTTATGTTTTATAAATACATAGAGTGATGAATTGAAATGTACCAGCTGGGCATGATGGTGCACACTCGTATTCCCAGTACTTGGGAGGCTGAGATAGGAGGATATCCCAGGTTCGAGGACAGCCTCAGCAACTTAGTGAGGCTCTCGGCAATTTAGCAAGACCCTTAACCACTTACTTTTTCAAAATTAAGAAGGGGTAGGGGTGTAGCCAGAAGGTAGAATACTCCTGGGTTTGAGGTAGCCTCCCAAGGTAGGGGTGCTTCACCTCTTCAGTACCGTCCTAAGGACTGCGGGCGGTGCGGCCCAGGGATCTGGCCGCAGTTAATCTCCACTTCACACTCAATTTAAGGCCCTGAGACAGATAGTCAGTGCAGTGCGCTGCTCTAGCTCCTACGGCAGCACATGGAGGCCGCTAGCCTTCCCCTTCCAGCCAACCACATGACCACCTCTAAGCTCCTCCTGCGCAGAAATTTTGGAGTGTCCACAGCCCCTTAGTTTCCCCTTCTGTGTTCATGTGGATTGTCTCAGTGTGTTAACTCATATTTCACGGGGTTTTTTGTTTGTTTGTTTGTTTTTGTAGAACTGGGGATTGAACCCAGGGGCATTCTACCTCCGAGCTTTTATTCTTTATTTTGAAACAGGGTCTCACTAAATTGCGGAGAGCCTCACTAAGTAGCTGAGGCTGGCTGCGAACCTGTGATCCTCCTGTCTCTGCCTCCTGAGTACTGGGATTACAAGTGTGCACCACCACGCCCGGCTCACATTTCATTTTTCTAACTGTGGATCTACATGTTTCCCTCCCTCCTTCCCTTCCTTCTTTCTTGGGGTTGAACCCCAGGGGTGTTCTAACTCTAAGCTACACTCCCAGCCCTTTTTATTTTGAAACAGGGTCTTGCTAGGTTGCTGAGGCTGGCCTCAAACCTGTGATCCTCCTGTCTCAGCCTCCCTCCCAAGTACTAGGATTCCAGGTGTGTACCTCCGACAACACTTTTCTTCTTGCAAGGACAAACCCTGGTTGGCTTGGACATTGATCCCTGCTTACGCTGACTGGTCTGGAACATTCCTTTCCCTCGTGAGGATCTGGAAAGCGGCTTTTTATCTTGCCTTGGTTCTTTCTTCCATTCTTTCATCCAGTGCTGGGGATCGAACCCAGGGCCTCACGTGTGCTAGGCGCGTGCTCTATCACTGACCCACGCCCCAGGCCGTCCTAGGCTCATCCTGTGCCTTCCTTTCTGTTAGTCTCCACCAGGCTGCTCCAAGGCACCTGCTTGGACGGGGACGCCCGGGTCTGGACTTGGCTGCTGGCACAGGCGTTCCACCAGGACTTCAGTTAGATTCTTCAAGGCCCCCAAAGGGATTTTTTTGTCCATGCAAGAGGGCCTCAGTCTGCCAGCAAATCCAGCCACCTGGAATCCAGCCAGGAATTGGGCAGGAACAAAAAGTATCTCAGAGGACAAAGCAGTTATCTCCAAATCCATGCACTAAACTGAGGTCGATCCTTGCAGCTTTTGTGTTCTTTGTGCAGCCACGCTCCTAATTAACTCTGTTTTTCTTTTTCTTGGTGCTGGGGACTGAACTCAGGCATGCTAAGCAGGCACTCTACCACTGAGCTGCGCCCCCAGGCTTAACTCTCTTTCCTGCTTTTCCTTTTCTTTCTTTTCTTTTACCTTTCTTTTCACTTATTGTGGTTCTGGGGATGTACCCAAGGTCTCATGCATCCTAGGTAAGCACTATACCACTGAGCCACACCGCCAGCTCTCCCCTCTGGTCATCTCTTCCTCCTCCTCCTCCTCCTCCTCCTCCTC